>JAOUQW010000021.1:9126887-9138091 GCA_028565825.1 Olivaichthys viedmensis
AATGAACTCAATCTACTGTAGAATAAGTCTGTAATGTAATGAAACTTGGAGAAGGTGAAAGGGGTGTGCAGACTTTCCGGCTTGACTGTACAGTGCAGAAGTCGGAGATCATCCTTTTGTTTATTTGGTTTTTAATCAAATGGCCATTCAGTATTTATTGTTAATTATTTGGTGGTAAACAATAATGATAGGAAAATTACACACAAATGTCTAAACAAAACACTAAGTTCAGTATAACAGCTGAATATATAGGCCGAATGCTAAACTCTGCAGTGCAGTGCCCTTAAGATGAATCAGTAGCTGATCCTTGGTACATTCTTAACTAATTTGACTAATATGCTCTGTCAACAGAGTTCCCAATAGTTGCCCTCGGCTCCTCATCAATATGGAGAAGACAGGACAGGTACTGAGTGTTTGTGTGCTCGCAAGATCATGTGGTCTTTATATTTTATAGATTTCCCACCAATTATTGATAACCATATTTGTTGTTTATCTCTGATAGTCGGATTTTGCAATGGGGTTGCTGGGATTTGGAGGAGGAATGGATTTTGATTCAGATAAAGCCTACAGGTGAGTGCTAAGTCCTCATTTTACATTTTCCAATGTACTTTACCAGAATTTCTCCCCTTTTATTATGAAGTGGGTGGGGCTAATTTTGGATCAAGTTTGCATAAGCTCCTCCCTCACCAATTGTAGGGCTGATGTCGCTCGACTTGCCCACATAGCGTTTATCCAAATTATGCATTCACGCTTCAATGACCTCTTCGAGTCTAAGCAACCTAGCGAACGAAAGCTAGCCTAGCGAGCATGGCCTACAATGCCAATTCTATAACTAGAATGGGTTTAACAATCTCAATTGTTTCCGTCTTCGCCATTGGGTTTAGTTCTGCTTGAATTACGTAACAGGCTGGGAGTCTTGAATCAAGCGTGCTCATTAGAATATTAGGCCACGCCCATCCGGACAGCTCTCAGACCAATCTGATCAGCGAATTCAGCTGGTGTTTTATTATATTATATCTCGTTTTATTTCACTCAAACGTTTGCTGGATGTTTAATATAACACTTAAGTTTGGTCACATGCAGACGTTTTTATAACGGAATATGAGTGTGATTGTTATGATTGTAATGATGCCTTCATGTTCATCACAGGGACGTGGCATACGTGAGCACGTGTGATGATGGTTGCTTGGCTCTAGCAGACCTGCTGGGTTGGAAGGTAACGTATTGTGCACATACAAGCATGCGTCCATATGTTGATTAATTTCATTCATCCGCAATATAATTAAGCCACAGGTTGATAATTGTGCTTCCTTTTTTCCATCTCAGGCTGAACTAGACGAGCTGGTGAAGCGTGAACACGCTCTCATTGACAGCAAAGATGCAAAAAAGAAATGCGAGCAGGCCAATCGGAGCTCTGCGGCCTCAGAGAAGGACGCCAAAGACACAGAGACGGAGAAGACAAAGTAATCAATCAGATGAGAGCTAAAAAATTAAAAGCCAGTCCGTTTTTGCTGGTTTGACTCCCAGTCTTTGACTCTCTTTGGCACATTGAGTCTACTGTCCCTTGTCTCTGTTTCTCTTTAAAGTTTGTGTAGTACTAAAATGGACAAAAACATAAAATGGGCTTAAATCTTTACTCCTTGGACATTTATATTACGATACATTAGAAAAACTAGGCCCAAAGCAGCAATAGACATCACATGAGCTATAAACTGTATTGTACTCATTGAGGCGAGACAGACACAGGTGACAGATAAGCAAACGTTTAAGGGAGCACCACTTACGTGACCATGACTGGGTAACCATAATCATGAATCGCAAACAACTGTTTGTCATTTTTATTAATGATTAATTATACTTATTATCCCAGATGAAACGGTATTATTTGTACAGGAGGCAGTTTACTAGCTTGACTGATGAGCTGAATGTGTTTTATTTGCAGTGGTTGGCAGAAGCATTTGGTAATGCTTATAATATCATGAAACTGGAAGTGGTGGATTTGCATACTGCCGTACTAAGGCAGAAGGCAGTAACTGCTTATAGAGTGAGAGAAATATCTTGTTTACTTGATTTCCAGCCAATAGTAGCTAGATCATTTGACAGAGGGCTGTTTCGATGGCTAATAATAAAGTAATTTCTAATCCATTAAATAAAATGACATGGTAAAAACAACAAATACAAAATTGATTAAAAAATCCAGTTAATGCCTTTTGGACTTAATAGGGCAGCACATTTTCATCTTACCACTTTTTTTGTATAATTAATTTCTTATTCTATTCTTTTTATATATAAAAAAAAAAGAAAAGTATTTCGATTAATTGATTTATCCACTGATTATAATAATATAGTCTGATATGTTTATTAATTTAAATTGCTTAATTTGCAATTTGTCTTATTGCTGGTGTTGGAATGTCTTTCATGATTATGCAGGAAAAACATTACAGCTTTATTTGAAAAATATTGCAGTGATATGAATTGTACATTAAATAACCATCAATAACAGGGAATAAACACTACAGAAATGAATGAATTTATCATTTTTATAAACGATATTCAAGTTATATGTATATATTTTTTGCATAATGCTTTTTACAATAGACATTGTAACATAGCAGCTTTACAGAAATCCAGATCCAGACTACTAATGGAAAAAAGACATGGCTGATATTAGCAAGGAAAAACTCTTGAAGAAATCTTGAGACGAAGACTCAAAAGGGTCCACGACAAGTGTAATTATTAAGTGTTTGCTAATTGTTTGGGGTTGATGATACTTGGCCTGTATCTCGAGACGCAACTGTAGTATAATGCTGTTTGTAATCAGATCTGGGTTGACTGTAGGATTTGTAGCCTGTTCATGCTTATAATCGCATCCAGTTAAAAGCACATACAGGCTGATTTATAAAATATTCAGAAAGCTGGAGGCCGGGTGTGGCAGTCACCTGACTAGCTCTTGGGAGAAGCCAGTAGCCACTCTAGGTAATTGCACAATTAGCTGCTCAGTTGTTTCTTAAGTAGCTGTGTGCCACTGTAACGTTACCGTAGCTGTGTGCCACTGTAACGTTAGTTAACACAGCTTCTAGCGTGTTCATGCACAAAAGAGCTAGAAGCTGTGGCTGTTATCTTGTAACAAGACCAGAGTCGATACCAGTAACGCAAGAGTGAATGTGATTTCTTCAAGTAGATGTTCCTGGATCGACATCCCTTTTAACAAAACCTTGTTATTTGTCAAAGACAGGAAAACTACCGTGTAGCTCTGCTTTTCCCTTTATAAAATTAAGCAATTTTTTTGTTGAAAATGGTGATACAATTACCATATTTAGCTGTAATCAACAATTGAAGCCCAAATGAGCACTCTTTATAGCTCAGACATCTAGATAGCTTTGAACCAAAGTACCAAGAGCCCCCTTTTTAAATCAATGATGAAAGAGATACAGCATCAATATTTTAAATCAATTAAGGATTTAGTTTATTTTTTATAAAATAAAATGCAGCGCTACACAATGCTTTGCCTCTATGGAAAACGGTACATTTTTAAAATGTTTTTAAAGGGCTCAGCTAACGCTAGCTGCTAAGAGTCCTGGATTGGGCATAAATAGTTGATTGAATGGTTGCTTGCTGCTAAATATGGTCAATGTTTCAATATTTTCAACAAAAACAATTTTGCTTATGAATTGAAATGTCTGGAATCTGGAGAGAATTTTCAATAATATGTGATACTGCATAATTATAATTGTATGTAGCAGTAACCTATGTGCCTTAGATTGAAAACAGCCTGGCCACAGTGAATTCAAATCAGAAGTCTTTTTATTATTATTATTATTATTTCTTATTATTAACTATCCTTATGCCTCTGTATAACTTGACTGTCAGTTTAGCAAGCATGGATTGACTGAGTACTCCACTGAGTAGGTGCCGAAGCCGAGCACCGGTTGTTACTGAATACAGAGTATTTCATCACCACCTGCGTGTAAGCATGCATGTTGTGTGTGAGTGTGAGAGAGATACCACAGTCTTGAAAGGGAGGAGGGAAAGGAAACGTGCACACACAAAAGCATACACAGGGTTAAAAAAAGAAAGCTTTGCGAAATGTCACAGATGCTGCAGGTCTGATATATTTATAGAGAAGTCCAATACAAGAGTCACCCGAATTGTGCGATGCAGTTTGAAAATTTGTAACATTTCACACTCGCGAGGCACAGTTTCACAACAGGACTGAAACCAAAACTGGCCATGCAATGAGGAGGTGCAGGCGTGTCACTCGATGGGTGGCAATTACTGTAAGCAACGAGGCCTAGAAGAAGAACCATCTGGAGTCAATTAATGTGAGTTTAATGTTATCTTTTCAGTCTTATTTTTAGTAGGATGGTATGGTAGTTGTGTATGTTATATTTAAAATATATACAGGTATTACGTTTCATTACTATGCATATAAGCATCCTGGATATACGTGTTCATTGATAAGCTGTTAGAGATTACCTTAAAATTAGTCAACCATTTTGCATTTTGAGTATTCATTACTGAAGGTGACGCATCACTCTTATGAGAGAGGTCCTGCCCGATCAGGACACACCAGTGGAGGAGCATTTCACCTCTCTGTTCGTGCTATAAGTTTGGATGTTTATTAATATCCGAGAAAATACTCCAGATTAGGATTCTGACCTAATATACCTGATGCGTATGGACTCACCTGAAAGAGACCAATGATCCTGAGATACACTCGCAAGTAACAGGCATCTTTACATTTGTGAAGCCTCACTCGCATCATGATAGCGGCTCCACCTACCAGTTTAAATTTCTGCTTTTTGGAGACAGTTAAGATTTCACCAGTGAGATAAACTGCAACATAGCAGGAAATACAGTGAAACTTAGGATAAGAACAGAAAGTAGAAAGGATGTGGGTTGTTTGTCAGTGAATTGCTTCATTTCCTATTTTTTCCAAATCCTTTCATAACGATCATATAAAGAGGTAGTAAATGTTTCACTGTAGTACACAGTTAACAGAAACAAGACATCTCCTGTTCAACCAAAGTGCTTCTGAAGCTGTAGGAGGTGAAACGGTTGATTTTCAAAATGCTCATCGTAACAGCTTTGCTAGCATTGCTCGTTGTTGCTAATGCAGCAGAAAAGTGAGGAAACCTAAGGAGATTTCTACACTCGTAATTTTAGAATCCCCAATGAAATGTATGCTTTAAACAATAATCATTTAGAATATCAACTGGCTTCACCTACTGATGATGGTCTTTTGGAAACTGTTCATTTTACAGAAGATCAGTAATATGCATAAATAGATATTCCACTTTGACTTCTCTTTTGTCTTTATAAAGTGTATCCAGGGGAAAAAAGTACATACTAAAGTGCACAATTGTCATTCAGGATAACGGTCCACATTACAATTCAAACATGACATGCTTAAAAAAAATGATAGATTTTTGTCTTTGTGTATGGGACACTGCGATTGAAGTTTCAGACAGAAGTCCTTCATCGGCTCGGCCGTGTGATTTCATGGTTTGGAAAAAAGTGAAGCACTTAGCTTGAACAGCTGATGAAGTTCTTTTGTCCAAAACGTTCTGTTTCTCTAGAAACCTTGTGTATTACGCTTGTTAAGTTGGGTTTTGTACTTTTGTCTCTCTAAATACTCTAAAGGGATGTAAATGCTTCCTCTGCCACTAAAACACCACAGGAGGAGCGTTCAGAACGTGGCCTAATCAGCCTTCCTGAAAAGGCCATGGCCCTACCCAGTTGATCAAGTACAATGAAAAGATTGGATGATGAGCCCACAAACAGTGGGAAGAGGTACGAAACAACATATTTGCGTCATTATATTAAAGAGTCTACAACAGGAACTGCAGTGGGTGCACATAAAGTGAACAGCAGTCTCATACATTCATAGGACCTTTAGAGAAATACCCACATATTACCACAGAGGCCTGTGTATATGGATATATATGTATACCATAAGGGATGTGTGAACATCATAACAGAAACACCTAATAATAGATTAATATCAAGTATCTAATGTGTAGGGTCAGAACAACTTCATTTATCATCATAGAATAAGGGAACGTCATGAGGGATCAGTGTTTTCACCATAACGTCCACCTGGAAATATAAAAGGGCCTCAAATGCATTAGCAATATACAACCATTTAACCTAACGATTTCCTAGAGAATCTGCCCATATCATTTTGGACAACCACTGGCAATAGACATTCTTTAGGATTGTTTAGGCTTCACCAAACCCCTATTTGGGTGAAGGGTTAGAGTGAAAGGGTGAAAGATGATTCTTTAAACCATCTTCTATTACTTATATTGCTTTAGGGGTCCTAACACCAGTTTAGGCATGTTTGTGCACTGTGTTTTGGTTGGGACTGGGTCACACAGATGTTGATTTAATTCTTGAAGGAGAGTTCTGCTTGTGTAAGCAACTCTCCAGCAATGAAACCTGGAGAAACCACCGTTTCCCTTTGACAAAACCGTTTGTTCATGTTTGGCATATGCCGTCATGACATTCAAGACTGTTCCATTGACAAAGTCAGCAGTTGTGGCTCAGTGGTTAAGGTTCTGAGCTGGTGATCGGAAAGTTTTAAGTTCAAACCACTGGAGTGCCGGAGAGTCACTGTTTGTCCCATAACCCTCAACTGCTCACCTCTGTGCTTGGGTTGTATCCTGTCTCAATTGTAAGTCACTTTGGATAAAAAGCATCTGCCAAATGAATAAATGTAAATAATGTAACAGCTCTAGTGACTGATGCACCTGCAAATTGCGCACCAATTATTTATTTGGTCTCTGTAAAACTTTGTAATTAATTAAGGAACTCTGTTAATTGTCTCATGCTGCTATAAAAACCTCTCACACCTGAATTATCAGACCTTTTTTATCGGTGTCATATAGTGCTGATCCGACTTTAGATTCAATCTAAAACAACTCCCTTGTGTATGTGTAGTCGTAATTATGCTTCAAAGTCCTTTGTTATGTGGTAATTCTATATTTTGCCACCACCACAATCACCCCCAAATCCATATTCTATGCATAATACTTATGTTCTGTTCATCACTCATCAATGAATGTCCCATTGACCCAGGCCATATCTTTTAATTTTAATTGTAAAACTAATTTGAAATAATTAGATATATTTGATCTAAATTCCAGTTGGTGGTAGCGGGTCTATCCACCTCAGCGCAGGGGGTTGAACAAGTCACTGAATTGGGAACAGATCACTTTAGCTAGCTAGCAACTTAATTTTAACCACGTACAAATTGTCAGAAAATGTGAGCTAGCTTCCGAATTCCAACTCTTTTTAAATGTTACTGAAATACAACTTAAGCAATGAGCTGAGACTTAAGGTTTTAAAACAACACCTTTATTTTCTTTCGGTGTTGCACAGACACTCCTAGCTTTTGGGTTTCTGCGTTGGATGTTGTGCAATTGCAAAAAAAACAGAAAAAAAAGACCTTGTTGTCATGAGGCACTAGCCTCCCAGACCACCCCTAAAAAATTATTTTTAATGCTAATAGACACACAAAACCCCTTCAAGGCCTGGGGATCCTTCTGATGACAAGTGGTAAGTACAAATAACAAATAGAATAGAACAAATGTAGGGAAAGTCAAAGTAACACACCTAAATACCTTTTTGTTTCATATTATTACATACTTTTATTTCACCTTGTGGTTCTCAGGTTAAAATGACTTCAATGTAGCCTCTAACAAATCATTAAATGATTTTTCATATGCTTTGGAGTGAAAACCCCCCTGGTCCAATTGCATGAAGTTTCAGGTTGGAAAACATTTTTTAAATGAGTCATTTGGACCTAGACAGACATAAGAGTTCACTGTGCACTGTATGCATCACCCCACATTGTCATTAAAAACTATTAATTTCCCATTTCTAATCCACTTAACCCTTACATTCAAGTAAACACGGTTCGTGTTTCCATGCAGGACGAGCCTGGCTGACAAGCTCACCAATGGGGACTCTGTGACTCAGAAAAGCCCTGTGGGTTTATTGCAGGGTTTACGTCTGTGTCAGGAGGCTTGGAACCCAGGAAGCCCATGGGACAGACATGGGGCCCAGGCTGCTCTGTGGGGCAGACCGCCAGGGGTAACGTACCTGTCACTTTATTTATACTGTTTCACCTGTGTTGTTTTGTGTTCCCAACCTGTGTGTATCTGGTCTGGGGTTTGTGTGGAGGCTTTGCAAAGGCTTGCATGTGTGACTGTGCAATTCTATGCCATGTTTCTTGGGTTTCCAGGTTACATAATTGCCTTGTTTGTTAGTTCCTAGTTGTTAGCTCTGGTTTTTCTGGTTTAGGCCTCGGACTGCCTGCTTGGATGTGGATAATGTGTGGATTATGGTGATGATTACAGTGGCGTAACTACCAGCAGTGCAGGGGGGAATCGCACTGGAGCCCGTTGTGTGATTGGGCCCATGGCGATCGGCCTAATGACGCCTTTGGGCCCCTTATATGTCAAGTTTAACACCACCTATGGCTTATAAAGCAGCATCATCATGAAAGAAGTACGACACAAGTCCCGCCCCCACATTTCTGGTACGGCTTAACACAAAGCCCCATAACAGAGTAGCCTTTCTCCTTTTAACTGATGATCGGCCTCAAAGACACACGGAGCCATGCAGACAGCTTTTAAACTCACTCTACAGACCGGCATTTTTGGACGTTTGAAGTCCTTTAATTAGTTCGGGCTTGAATGTTTACACTTTATACTTGAAAATTAAGTTTGTAATATTTTACAACTAATGAAGAATATAATATGATTAAATAGTGATTGAAATTAATATATCAATCACTTTAGCTACTCTAATCATTTAAATGTTTATTATTTACTATGAATTGCACAAAATACATTTATCTATAATTATGCACAGGTCATTATCAGTCATAACAGCAGTGCAGTACGTGACATGGTATTATGATGAATACTGACACGTACTGTATATTACATGTTACATATAAGTCATCAACTAATTGTAATTCTTTTTTGGAGCTTTATAAGGCATTATTACAGTAACAACTTATTATAAGCTCAGTCATAAAGCTTTATGAATACCAGCTTGACTTGGAAGAAACTGTTTTGTAATAACAGTGATAACAGTTGCATGTGGCTGAGAGGATAATTATATGCTGTTCACATTCTTCCTTTTCTATCTGCTTCCCTTTTGATCACAAAATATTGCAGAAGTAATGAGAGTTAAGCATCAGGCAAGACAAGCGTAACAATCATGTGTGGTAAGATATACAGCTTCAATTTAACTACATGATGTTTTTTTAAATGATTCAAATAGATTTAAAACCATTCATTGCATCTTAAAATGTGCAATTGATTTATCTGTTCTCAGCTTAAGCAGGGAGAAGGTTGGAGGTGGACGTTTAAATACAACCAAAATAGATTGTAACATTGTAAACCAACACAAGAAAAATTTATTTTATATATATATATTTCTTTTTTTTTTACAAAAGGTTGAACGAGGTTGAGTCATCCTGCCGGATGACTCAGCTTTAATTCTAAAGAGGGATTTTGTTTGTGAAAAGTGGGCTGACCAAGTTTTCCTTTTTCGAAATAACGTATGCACTCATGGAAGGTAGAGGAAATCGGATCTCCGATTAAGTTTTTAACTTTCCAAATCTTGATAAATTTGTGCATAGTTGCATTTTTTTTTTATTAGACGCATGTTGAGGAATATACATTGACTTTTAACTCATTGTTTGAGAATTAATTCCCCCATTTCCCTGTTAGTTTGCAGAACCAGCGTGAGTACTGTCAGTGTCAGTGGTGTGTGGATTTCCGTTTGAATTCAAGTAACTTCAACAGCTTTCCTCTCGCTGTCACATTCTGTTTTTGGTTTTGCTTATGGTGTAGTTCTCTACTGCCAAGCACGTCGACTTCCTTTTGTGTCATGTGTGCACGCAGATCTACGCATCTATGTATAGTCTCTATGTGTGTGTATTTTTCGACTTTTGCGTCCAAACATGAATAACAATCACCTTACACTCGAAAATATGAAATAATAAGTCGGTGCACATTTTATGGAATCATTTCCTCAGCTGTTTTAAAGAACTTACAAATCTATAAACCATTATTTAATCGAATATTTAAGCAATTGTACTGTTGCATTCCAAAATAGGGAAGCTAACTCCAAATTCCTGGTATATAGATATAATTTGATACATATTTACTGTTCTCCACTCTCTAAACAGAGTTTCCTGGTGGTGCCTGACTCCTCTTCTCAGAATAAACTGTTGTGTGTGTCTGTCGATGACCTAGGCAAGACCTTACAGGACTTTCTGATCCTACACACTGGCTCAGGTGAGTAAAACACACACTTGATTGTTCTTTGGTTGATGCAAACAGAATCGCACATCTTTACTGTATGGAGTGACCCACGGTGTAAAGTAGCTTGAAGTAACTCAGTAACTCAGACGCACATCTATCCTTTCATCCTTCCTCAAAGGTTCTCCAAAAATAGAATTAGACTCTGTATTGTATGGGCCCCGAGTTGGGATTTCGAGAAATGTATTGTATGATACTGCTGCGCACTTGGGGGTTCTCACCCTCCGTTCCCATTCACTGTGGCCCTTTTCTCTTTGCTTCTGTTACCATTATAATTTTCAGGGTTTTGAAATAGATTATATAAACATTTGCAAATTGGGCTGTCGAAATACATCGTTTTGTTGGTGGTAGAGCTCGAGTGAGAAACGAATGCAAGATTTTTGAAAACTGTTACCTGAATGCTTTTTATGTCGATGAAAAAAAAAAAATTCACAGTTTGGTTCACACAGGCTATACTGTCTGAAAGAATGAACGTGGTGCTGAACAATGCTTGTTAGCAACTGTAAAAAAACTGTAATATGCATCGTAAATACATTTAAGACTGTTTTTCCAGACGCTATGTTGGCTTTTGTATATTCCTTATACACTCACCGAGCACTTTGTTAGGTGCTATTATACTAATACTGGGTAGGGCCTCCCTTTGAAGCCCATCCGCCTCAAAGTGCATTCTGAGATGCTTTTGTGCTCACCACAATTGTACAGAGTGGTTATCTGAGTTACCCTAGCCTTTCTGTCGGCTCAAACCAGTCTGGCCATTCTCCGTTGACCTCTCTCATCAACAAGACGTTTCCGTCCGCAGAACTGCCGCTCACTGGATGTTTTTTCTTTATTGTACCATTCTGAGTAAACTCTAGAGACTGT
>JAOUQW010000021.1:9143008-9154028 GCA_028565825.1 Olivaichthys viedmensis
AGCTCTTCAGTACGACCCATTCTACTGCCAATGTTTGTCTATGGAGATTGCATGGCTGTGTGCTTGATTTTATACACTTGTTAGCAGTGGGTGTGGCTGAAACACCTGAACTGTGTGTCCGTGTCCGTGTCCGTGTCCGTGTCCACTGATGGCACTGTTTTCTGACAGGTGTGGTTTTTGGGGCTGATGACTTCCTGCCCTGTCTGACGTGGGTATTGCTGCGGAGTGATGTTGTTACTCTGCAAATAGACACAGACTACATGATGGAGCTGCTGGATCCCTCTCAGCTACAGGGAGAAGGTAGGAGGGCATACTATGGCTGTTTCTCAATACAATTTTTTTTAAACCGACCCTCGTTGCCTTTTTCTTGCCATTTTCCCTTGGGGAGTCACTATCGCCATCTTAAGGGCTATTTATCAGTTCAGGTGAAGTTTGGTATATGTGCTATTAGAGGCCTAAGGGATCGAGTCAATGTAGACTGTAGACATCAAGAGCAGGATTTGCCCAGAAAGCAATATTTTCTTTTTAAAACACCCAAAAATGTGGTTTATATATGTAAACAGGAGTAATAATATACTTAATATTTCCCAAAAATAGCATTTGATTATATTGGAAAAAATAAAAAATAAAAAATCATTATTGGATCAATCAGATGACACTCAGAGCTCTGATATTGGTATTGTTTCAAAAATCAAAAAATGGGATCAAAAATTATAAAATTGGTGCATCCCTGGGTCCAATTACTCTCTGCTATATACATAGATATACATATTGCAAAGGTTCAGTATGTATATGTATATACACGTATATATGTACATGTGCATACATCTACATAAACATGCATTGATTTGTGCCACCTTTTAACTATATTTTTCTTTAAGATGCATCATAGAATCAACTGTAATTTTTCTTTTCTGTAGAGGACATCGGATTCTTAATAATCTAATTCATCTGAAAATCGGAATTTAAAAAAATTACTCGTATACAGTGCCTTTTTTCGATATGACTGAGTTTCCTTGCTTGCTTAATTGAACTTCGTTAAACTCAATCTAGCAAGCTAACATAGCTAGCTTATGTTTGTAGAGAACAATTGGCTAGATAACTCCAGTTAATAATCCTTAGAATAATGCTAGACTAAAAGTTAAATGTCTCATCACCAGAAGTGCTAAATATTTCTCAATTAGCTAAATGTATCTAAATTAGGTGTTGCAGGATAGAATGATGTCATCTGTTTCTTGGGCTTCTATATCTATGTTTATACCCTCCTGCAAGTGGTGCTGCAAGTGGCCACACAATGAGCCAATGAGTCAAATGTGCGTATTTGCAGGGTAAATGTCTTTCTCACACTGTCTAAATCCCTCTCTCCTCCTCCAGGCGGATATTACCTGACGTCCCTCTATGCCGCCTTGTTCTACATCAGCAGTTTTCGGTCTCGTTTGGCGGCACGCCAGCTTAGTGCTGAAGCCCAGAAGTCTCTCAGTCAATGGCATCGCAGACGCACGCTCCACTGCAACCAATCACGACGCAGCAGGAACCGAAGGACCTTTAGGAGGCAGAGAAGTGTCGAAGTAGTCGCAGAGGGCTCGGAAGATGAGAATACGGGTGCTTCCAAAGAGAGAGACGGAAATGGGACTGACGCTGGTGACGTGACAGAAACACTGCAGAATTTAAAGGAGGTTTCTGGAGAGGAGGAGAAGCAAAATGGAGGTTCAGAGGATGAATAGTGAAAAAACCCTGAATCTGGGTAACACAGAGTAGTAAGATTTTCAGTACATTGCAAAACATTAAAGCTGCCCTGCACTTTTGCCTCTGAGCATTAAATGGTAAAGGGTGTCTGAAAATCTTGCAGAATTGTGGAAAATGCCCCTGGTCTCAAATTGCACGAGGTCTTGCGGTTCTTATTTTCCACATATTAAAAAGCACCCTCTATGAGCCCTTAATGCACCCTTTGGCGAAGTCTGCATCGATGTCGACTCGATGTAGCAGTATAAGATAATCAAGTGTCTTTTTATTTTATTTTATTTTTATTAATTTAATTTCTCACTGAGCAACATTAGGGTCACAACTTATGTGGAACAAAAAGCTGATTAAAACAGCTAATTAAGCTGAGGACGTTTGATTTCTATCTACAGCCTGTATCATTTGATATGGAGCTTCAGCGTAGGCTACAGGTAGTTTTTGCCATGGTACGTTGCTGTTTTTACACCCATGCCCCCTTGAGGATGGAGCACCATAAGTTCGCACCGTCAATGTCTTTCAAGTGCAGATTTGTTCGAGGACCACAGGGCACCATCAGGGATGGGGTTAAAGTCACCACCAACTATTTCAGTCTGCGCTATATAAAAACAAACCTAATGTAACTTCCTGTTGAAGTGAATGCACGTCCTGGATTAGATGCAACCAAATTGCTTTCCTTTAAGACATGAAGCTCACTGGTAGGGATTATCTTTAGAAGTTGGTCAAATAAAGAAGCGCATTTTAATGATTCACAGGTGCAAAAACATCCACTGTCATGCAGTATAATGTCTAAAAAGTTATGATATAAAAAATGCACCTGACGTAGGCTAGAAAACGGGGGTTTGAACGCAAGATGGAAACCTAATTAATAGGGTTCAAATAATTTTGTACTGAAGTAAAATACTTGTTGCAATAACAAATTCTTCTAAATGCCTTATATTTATGTTCAAGGTAAATGGCAAAATTTCATTGAGTTTTTGATAATATTCCATTTGTTCATACAAATAGTAGGCCACTTTGCATAGGCCAATTTGGCATAATTTTGGATTTACTGGTATTTACTCAATAAAGACCAAAGAAGGAATGCATCTCATTTAAATAAGTCTAATATGTGGACATTGCGTTGTAATTTATGGCACACAGTTCATCAGTTCAAGTCTGATCCATGCAGTACTAGAATCAACAATAACATAGCAGTACTGAAATAATTTTAATTACACAGATCAGGCTTTTATAAGGCCTTGAAAAAAAATGTCATGTAACTAATTCACAGATTTTACGATGAATATGCTTTACTTGTGCTGTTTAAGCTTAAAGACTATTTATAACTTTGAAGAACGGCATTTTTTTCAAAGCAAACATTATTATGATTATTATTATTATTATTATTATTGTTATTATTAAATATTATTAATTAATTTTTGTTTGCAACCTGAGAGAGCACAATGATAAATAATAAAATGCCCGCATGGTAAACACAACTCCCGTTTCAAACCAACAGGGGGCGGTGTTGCATATGTTTCATATGTTTGTACCAAGACTAATAAAATATTAAATTCAAATCTGCTGAAGTTGTCATGGCTATGCCTATTGTTTTAAAAAAGAAAATGATATTCTTGTTAGTATATATTGGTGCATTCAAGTTTTATTGAAAATAGCTGTGGTAGCTAAATAAAGCTGGATCATTAATACACACTATAGATAAGCTCCCATGGCCAAGACTCCTTTACTTCTTTTATACACACGTACACATGCTACCTCATATGCTTATACATGCATAGACATGCTCGATCATGCACACACAGTAATGCATCGTCCATAATCACATGCACACACAGTAATGCATCGTCCATAATCACATACACACACGTTCACAGGGTACATGTGAAACAGCCAAAGTCTGAAGTCAAAATTGCAAGCCCAATCACATTTGCCTAATGAGACACCTGGCATTCAGCCTTCATTTATGATCTTAGCATTGCTAATAAAACATCTGGGCTGGGTTTTTCTTTTTTCCCTTTTTTTTCTTTCTTTTCTACATGCAAAATCCAACTGGTCTCAGAAACCCTCTGTGAACTATCTGGTTAACAACATGGCATCTCTTTTTAACATACATGATAATGCATTTTAACACGCGATTCCCAATTTTAAACAATATTATGCATTAAGCTGGGTCATAAACTGGATATATGGCCTTCGTGTGCGAGTTAGTGAATACACAGATGGTCGAGGCTCGAGGCATTTAAAGCTAAACATAGGGACAGTGTTCCTACAGGGAGGGAAAAGAGGAGAGGCCCTGAACACACACTTGAACACGCTTGCACACACTGTTCTGTCTGCTTGTATCAGTAAGGACTGCTGTGTATTCCTCTGCCGGGAAAGTTCTGACTGACAGCTCACTAATGAGTGTCAGCTCTAATGACTGTGCTGCCATTAATGGAGATAAATAAACGGGCGCTGGTGGCTAAACGTTCCCCAACACTTTCAAACCAATTTACTCCCCAAGTTAATCTGGTGAATGCAGCATCAACAATCTACATGTTCTTGTTTTTTTTTCCTCTTTCTTGCCTTTTTCTTATAGTAGGCCTAAAATGATCACACTAATCCCCCACTCTTCAGCTCATCGTATAATATTAGTAAGTCTTACTAACTTCTTTAATCTGTATTTTTACTCCCTTGTCTCTTAGTCTTGGGTCTTTGTGTTCATTAATGTTCTCTAAAAAAAACACACAAAAAAAAAACACCCTGTTCTTTGCAGTTTAGCATATTTCCCCCACTTTCTCTTTCTTGCTTTGCCTTGCCCTGCTCCCTCCTCAGCCTCCTTGTCTATATTCTGACAGGTGTGTAATTGGATGATTAATGTTCCTTCGCAGCCCTCCCACTTCCCCCTTCTTCTCACACAAAGCTACACACACACATGCACCCGCACAACGATGCGTGCTCACATACACATTGTGCACGTATAATGACGCTGGAGCCCTTATAAAGAAGATTTTGTGTAAATTGTGTGTCCACGGTTCCTCCCCACCGCAGGCAAGTTACAGGGCCTGAGATGTACAGCATGTACTTTGGCCACCAAACAGTACAGTCAGCGAACAGTCAACACTCAATGGCACTAAAGAATGTTATTGATGAGAACTAGACTTTTTTTTCCTCCACCTTTCTTTATTTCAATTAATGGAAATACGAAAGCAGGCAATGCTTTTTTTTTTGTTGCTTTTTTTGGTGGGGATTTTGTGTACAACATGGAAAAAGTCCACGAATGTCCATTAAAATACCTTTCACTCTGGGTAAACATCCATTCTTATACAAGAAGAAAACAGTGAAAGCAACCAGGATCTAAAGTGGCTCAGGGTTAGCTGCAGGGGTCAAAGAGAGACGCCACTTCCTGTTAACCCCTGGATGAACTCTAACCCCTGCTGCAAGCTGCATTCATCACATTAGCATGGTTGGGGGGTTACAATGCATGAAAGTGCAAAAGTGAGCGGATGAAAGAAAGAGAGGGGAGCATGAAAGGGTCTCACTCATAGCCATTTAGAAGTTTGATTGCAAGAAGTAAAGCAAAGGCTCACAGCCGTCTGTTTTTGTAGATCCGATGTAGCTTATAATGTTACTTCATTTTTAGATGTGAGGATTATATGGCAATTGATTTACTAAGCTACACAGAATAACAGAGCAAATTAGAGATCCAGATAACAGATCCAGTAACTATGGTGGTTAAATTCTTTGGCATTTGGAGAAATATAGATTTCTATTTAGAAATTGACTGCCATGATGCTTTTATTGTATTTGGAGAAAATATTAACAAAGAGGGAAACATTTGTTGTATTTAATTATGGAATCGTGAATATATACCTTAGGTATGATTCTATTTTTTTTATTGTTTTTGTATGATATTAGTGGGTTGTTTTTTTGTGTCATAATGAATGCTTTTATTCGTGTTGGTTGTTTTGAATTTTTTTTGTACCCAATGGGAAGGTGTTAGTAGTAGTTAAGGAAGATTTTGTACCATGTTTTGAGCTATGGTGTTTTGTGTGTGACCATCATCTGTCACATGCTGCAAAAAAAATAAAAAAATTCCTAAAGGCTTGGTAAAGTCATGACAAGTCAAGTTGCCTGCCCTGTGACGATCGATTATACGCAATCAACAAATAATAATAAGATAATGTATAACAACATACTGTAATCTTCTGGTTAAACTGGCTTTAGTTTGCTTACTTTATACTTTGTATGCAAATATATTGTATATATCGATACTATATTCAAAAGGGTTAGAAGTATGTTATCTCGTTATATCTTAAGCTAGGGAAAGAAAGACATTTCAGCACAAATTTTCAAATAGTGCTATAATAATAATAATAATAATAATAATCAACATTACCATTCCATCGTCACCATAAATATTATTATCATCTTACCATTGAGTTTGTTTGTTTGTTTTATTAATACAGAGGTGAGGGATGAGATCTGTATAGCTACCAAATATTAGTCAAAATTCTTTAAAATTATAGGCAAGAACAAAACCCTCTGTATAAGAAACAAAAAATGGACCCAACATTGATACTTTGAGAACTCCTCACAAAATGTACTCCGTTAGAACTGTTTACCAAAGGTGTTTTATGTTAATACAGAATACATGCGATAAACAAAGAAACTGCACTAGTTGGATCCTACAAAGCAAACAAAAAATGTGCCTTATTAGGACCTTGTGAGGGCCGCCATTAATACAAACTTCAAAAAACTGAAGATTAACATCAACTCAAAATGTTTGGTGAGACTGAGTTTTCGACACACATAAATACAAAAATAGATTCAACATTAAAAAACAAAAAACAAACTTAAATTAAATATGGTGTACACATGACAAGAGTGGCATTAATGACAAACTGCCCTCATTGTGGGAAGACTAGGATTGGTCCGTAGCATATAGGACTGGTTGGGGAACCCAGCTATTATTCACAGTTCAAACTCTCATTTTATCGAATGTTTCCAGCAGTTAAGTCTTTGAGTTTGACACTGTTGGTATAAGAAGACAGTTGCAGGACTATTTGGTACAGTTGTGAAGGCACCAGACTGCAGATGACTGGTGTGCTCCTCTGTTGATGTTCCTGATGAGGGTTTTCTGGGCAAGGCAAAGAGGCTCTGAAGGCCCCAAATTTTCAGTTCAGAGAGCAGAAAAAGGCCATAGGAAGACACGAGTCCAACTGATCAAGCAGACGAGTAAAAGCAGTGTGTAAGTTAATGGCTGAGGAATGCAACATTGTATTTCAGGCAGTGCGGACGTATGGCTGTTTTATCACTGCACATTCAAAAACAAGATCCGGCCCAACCAGGAACCTACGGAACATGGGGTTCTGGGTCATTCTCCCCCAACTTCAGAGACAAGTGGAACGATTACCATGATAACAATAAAAATGACTGCATCATCATTACGGCGCAACGACACCATTGTTAAATTTAACATAGAGGAAGTGACTAAATTAACAAAATTACTGACGAAAGGGCTTGTTGACGAAGAATTATTACTTTTCGTTAACGATGAGGAAAAATCTGCACCATGATGAAATTGAAATGATTTTAATTTTAACCCATTGCTGAAGAAAATATAATGAAAATACCATTGTAAGGATGTTATAAACGCACTAAAAAACTCTGAAATTTACCCCTATATGATAAAAAAAATAAAGCATTTTGTTTGTGTTTGTGCCGTAAAAATTATTTTTTGTACTTGTACGGTTTTTAGAAATGAAACTTAAATGTTTGTACAGAAGGAGAAATAACACAGCACAATGTTGCCAACTAACCAGACTATTCTGTGTTTTTTTTATTCTGTGTTTTTTTGTTGTTGTTTTTTAATTCAGTGTATTTGGTGTCGCATGTTGAATGACCAGCTCTAGCCCTGTCCCCGAGTACCATTAGTTCCTGTTGATGCCGATCTTGAGCAGGTACCAAAAACCATCCAGCTGGAAACTTTTGGCCCAGCACTGTGGCTGAGAAAAAAAAAAAACAGCTCCAGTTTTCTGGTGCCAAAATGTCCAGTACTTTGTGCAGTAGGAAAAAGCCAGTGCCACACCACTGTGTCGACTCCGAAATGTTCATAGCAATTTGTAATGTAAAAACGGATACATAGAAGGTTTTGTGTCAGCGTTTAAGACATAGTGATTATAAAGGGTTAGTGTCATAACATGACGAGGTGTTTTAAAGGTTATGAATCGTGCTGCCATGTTACTGAGGTGACACTAGTGCACTCAGTGTGTGAGCCCGGCTTCCTTTTGCTCCCTTCCTTAGCCTCTTCCCCTCCCCCAGTCTTAGTGGGCATGGATGTCCAGGCCTTGTCCGATAAGAGGTTCGGCGGAGTGCGGATGTGGGGGTGGGTGCAGTAGCATGGCAGGGTGGGGGCCGGGGTAAGGGTGCAGGGACGGAGCTGCGTGGGTGTAACCCGGCTGGGGCAAAAGCGTGCCAGGGTATTCTGCAGGCAGAGACGGCATTCCCTGAAAACCTGCAGAATGGAGAGAGAATGAAGATGAATATTGAAATTCTATAATTATTTACAGTTATATTTTTTATAGCGTAAAAGTTCTTGCTAATTAAAGAGCCTGTATAAAAATTTACATTGTACTGATTTATTTATTCGATAGATTTTGTATTCTATTTGTTATTTATTATGATTAGTTTTGCGTGCATTTCATTATAATAATTTATAATTTAATAATGAATACACTTTTTTATATGTATATAATTAATACAAGTAGTCAGGATTCTCTAAAGCTGCCTCCCAAGTTTTGTCTCGCCAAACCAATTAAAACTGAAAATCCATGTCATTCGTTTCTTATTGTCGTTTAGCGGCACAATAGTGAGGCGCAAATATAGGCCTACCCAAAACCATGGGACTATATACTCGTTGTCATGGTTACATCCCAACATGGTTACGGTATCAGGAGCATGGATTTAGAGCTGTGATTTCATTTAGAGGCATCCTGATATAAGAAAATAACACGTCCGCCGGCCAATAATAAATGAGTATTTTCCGTGGCCATGGTATAATCCACATTACATCGTCTGAATTATTATTTATTTATCTGCTCACAATAGTGGATGAATAATCAACTCTACTGTATAGACGTGGCACGTACCTGCTGTCCGAAGACCTAAGTGAGGCTGACTCTCTAATCCATAACCTCCTAGCGCTCCCCCTTCTGGGCTGTACGGGGCGCCTTGACCTGCGTGATCACACACACATGCATCAAAAAATTAATCGGAGCACTTGGCCACAAATCCAATTTGAATTTAATGACATGTTATCTATTAATTACACCATATGGTCCTTTTACCTGAGCGATTTGACTGGTCAATCATGGGCTGAACTATTCTACGTCGGGCGTTTATAAACCTGAGCATAGAGAGACATCACACATTACACACACGAATGCGGTACATAAACATGGCAAATGAGATCTAGAGGTAATAAAACCAATAGATGAAGCTTAAACTGTAGGCAAGTAGGAAAGTAGTCTCGCAAGCTAGAATTCGGACTATCGCTAGAGAATCGGGTAGTACATAGTAATAATAATTATTAACATTACTGTTCCATTGCCATCATAAATATTAGCATTAGCTTACCGTTGAGTTAATGTTGTTTGTTTTATTAATACTGAGGTGAAGGACAAGAAATTCATAGCTTACAAATATTAGTTTTAAAATAAATATTGTTAAAGTTAAATATAATTATAAAGTATTGAAAAGCATAGGCAGGAACATATCCCTTTGTTTAAGAAACAAAATGGACCCAACATTAACACTTGCAAAACTCCTCACAGAATTTACTGCGTTAGAACAGTTTACCAAAAATGTTCTATGCTAATACAGAATACATAGAACTGTAAAGTTCATAAAGTGATGGCTAAAATTAAGATGGGAAATGAGGAAGCTACAGTGATGCTGAGTAAATGAAAATGTTAATAAAGCTTGAATTCATAGATCAACACGCAAGCCTGGGCATTATTAACTTTTCTACAGCTAAGATAAATCCTCATTACAGAAAAACGAGTATTGATCACGGTGCAGTAGCTGGTTCATCAGCTGCCATTGATCAATGATCACAGATAGGAAGTGCAGTGTGAAAGAGGAAGTTGATTGCTGATTAAGGTTGGAGGCAAGCACGTGCACAGGGGGCTGGCTACAGTGGCTCGAGCCACTGCCCCTTTGCTTTCCTTTGCTGAGATGCCCCTCTGCACCAAATAAATAAATTAATAATTATGATAATTATGTTGTTTTTGCTGCGGATGTTATTGTTAATTATTATGAATACTATTCTTAGACCAAATTAAATTGCCGTTGTCATAAAACTTTAATGACAGGGGATAGGGCAACGTGAGTGACGTGACGCTCTAGCTCCCAAGATTAATTGAGCGATAGCGAATCGATCAAACGTAGGTGCACTGCAGTGTGTAAGGGGTGAGTCTTTATCAAGCAAGTTAAAGAAATAAGTAATGCCAAAAACAATTGATAAAGCAATGTATATACATCTCCTACCATGTTAGCTCATAACAAGGCCTGTCACTTTAGCTTGGCGTTACATTATTAGTCGTGTACTACAATTTAAAACAGTGTACTGAATATTTTTTCATCTACTATTATGGAATAAATTTCTTACATTTTTATGCTGGACAGCAGTTTATTGAGCGACACGCTACACATGCATTGGAAGGGTAACGTATGAAAAATATATATTGGGAGCTAATTGGCTAAATGTTATACTAACTTTGACCACAAGGGGCAGCTGAGTCCCAGATAGCACACAAATGTTGGCAATACGCGTACAATTTACGGCTCAACGACGTCGCATGCAGCTCGTTTGCTAGTTGGGAAGACGCCTTTCAGCCATACGACTACAATGTTTGATTTAAACCCATCAGTGTTGTAAGACAGTTCCGCCTCCTGGTGATGATTTATTTAATCTCCACACTCTCACTATGTGATAAGCAGATATTCAGCTCAAGTTTCCTTCACGCCACTTACCTCCCGTGATTAATTGACCTTACCTACTTTTTTAGAGCGTCGTTTAGCCGATAACACACGACTGACTAGTCAGCAGCTGACTAAATATTCCAGCTTGTCAAAAGCTAAAAAAAAATGGAATATTAAGAACATGCATTAACAGTGATCAAAAACAAGGTTGTACTAACCTCAGTGGTTAGAGCACTGGACTACTGATCAGAAGGTTGTGGGTTCAAGCTGCCACTGTTGGGCCCTTGAGCAAGGCCCTTAACCCTCCCTGCTCCAG
>JAOUQW010000021.1:9156023-9175630 GCA_028565825.1 Olivaichthys viedmensis
AACAATAAATACACAGAACAATAAATACACAGGGCAATGCACGCTAAACAGGACAACAGAACAATATTAAATGGGGACAATATTAAATTCAGTCCTAAAATATTGAAGCTGCCCCTCTTTCATCATTTAAATGCGGATTCTTAGTGCTTTTTATCCGTAGTTATCTGGACTGCTGACCTAACTACACCTATAAACTACTAAAAGTGCTTGTTTGGGCTCAATGGGCGACTGCAACTAAATATGGTTCATTTTACAAACTGAAATGTTGTGCCACACAACATCCTTCGTGTCTGAAAGCCTCTGACTGCTGCGTCAATCACCTTCACATCTTCAAGATTATATCACATGTCGGGTCACCTTGACTTTATTAAACATTCAACATGATCTGAATAACTGAAAACCTTTATAAAGTTGTGCATGTGTGTGTGTTAGTGTGTGTTGTAAGTACCAGCGTCGCTGCAGGTGTCCATGCTGTGCGTGGCGAGTCCACAGGAAGCGCTGGGGGTGCCTGAGGGCGTAGACACACAATCATCTGTGTCTCGTAACCAAGACTGATTCTGGATTAGGAGAAAGATAAACAGTCAAACACATATACGGAGCCCTAAACCAACTCCCATGCTCCCATGGCAACCCAATCCCATCTCACTGCCTCCTGCCCCTCCCATTCACACAATGTTACTGCAGCCAGTTACTCACCTGCTCTGACAGACTTGTGCAAGAACCGGTGAAATCCTCCATGTCTGATTTGGAGCTGGACTCGCGGTCCTCTAGCACCAAATCAGTGGGCATTTTGCCCTTAAGACAGGTGATGTAGCGATGACAGAAATTATCACACAGATCATGGACCTACAGCATCAGAAACAGAACAGATCGCTCAAATAAGGCTCACAGAGGGACATTAAACAATATAATAACAATAAAATGTCACAAGTTAATAAGAAACTATATTACTCTATATTACTGTACCTTTTCTAGCTCTAGAAGGTGAAAGCGTAGCACTTGGATGGCCTGGATCATCTGCGGCAGAATATAAAATATAGATACTGGTTATAAAAGCATTCTGATTTCTAATAAATGCATCAACATTTGATATTGTATTGTATTACAACATTTGTATTGATGTGTATCAGAGTTATTAGAGGTAATGAAACTAAAACAAAAAATGCCAAAAAAAAAAATCTCATTTATAACAATAAATAAAAAAACTGCAATTGCCTTTGAAAATAACAGAAATAAAACAAAAAAGCAGACATAAATAAAATTTAATAAAATAACCGAAACCATCAAAACCACTAAACTGAGTTTCAAATAAGAATTGAAAAAAGAATCAAGGCTAATATTTAAAAAAAATTAAACCTATAATAAGATGTGTATGTGTGTGGTAAAGGTGTGCATCTTACCAGATTGTCCAGTTCTGGATTCGACGAAAAAATGGGTTTCTCTGAACGGATCTGAAAATATAAACAAACCCATTATGTAATTCCCTTGACATCTTCTCTGCTATTTATCCTTCTACAATAAATCTGATTGGCTCTCAGTGTTGTCACTCACCTGTTTGGCGAAGGCCGCAATGTCTTCGTTGAATGATTCTGAAGAGCAGACGTCGCTGAGACCGCTCATGCCGGGGTGGTGGGACTGATTTGACAGGGAGGTGGACTCACGTGGCGAGCATGTGGCCAATTCACACTTCTCAAACACCAACGCCAGGAGTGGAAACAGAGGATGGCTGTAACACATACATGAATTCAGACAAACAGCACACACTTAGAGTGTACATACTACCAACATCCCAGTGTGTCTAAATGAGGAGTGGTCATACGTGTATCATGTTTATATGCATGCACAGGTATGTCGTGTCTCACCCGTAGATCTGATCACGGTAGTGTTTGAGAGAGTCGGGAACTGTATGGCCATAGTGAGGCGGGGGTAGTGACCTCATCGCTTCCCCGTACCCCATGGGCATGACCTCTGACCCTGGGTACTGCACCAGCTCTTCATACTGAGAAAAGAGAGGCAGAAGGGGACGTAATGAACTGCACATTTTAGAGTATGTACACTGTCACTGGAGTAGGACCCACAAAGCTATATCTTTTGTAGCTTTAGTTAGAGGACCTAAACAATGTAGCGCATTCACTTAAAGAGAACGTGAAACGGAAATCATAACGTATTTTTCTTCCGTAACGTGGCGTATTTCCGCATGAAATAAGACATCTCGTCGAGAAGCGATGTGCGGGTTTTATCCATTGGGACTTGGGCTGTGAAAAGTGTGCGTGTTACAAAACAAACACGGTGTCAGACCTGGACACTAGTCAACAGTCATGATATTGTTGGCTAATATGATTTTTTTTTCCAGCCTGTGTGTGCATGGTGACGTGTTCAAAAACCAGAAGATGTTTAGAGGTCATTGCGTTTTGATAGAAGATTACAGAAAAAACTGTAATTTTGTCTTTTAAGTGATACATTTAAGTCATACTTGTCAAACGTAAACAATATGACCAGAGACATGAACTAACAAGGTGAAAAAGGTTAGTTTTGACCTTAAGGGCCACTGTTGTGTCGTGTATTTTATTTGTTTGTACGTTACATTGTTTTCTATCATCGGACAGTTGTACAGTATAATAAAACGTACATACAACATTAGTTACAAGAAATGGGAGTACAATAGACATGACAATCAATACAAGATTGCAATATTCCAATTAAAGTGCAATGCAAATGAAACACAGAACTAAAACACAGTGTACAGACATACAGTGCCAGTGTAATGAAATGGTCGCCCAAAGGACCTTCTGACGGGCGGTTCTTTCACGATGCAGCAAAGAACTGAAGAATCATTGCCCACCATAAATGTTTGCATTATGTGGAAGGTTCTTAATGGTGGGTTCTTTGCGATTCTTCAATGTATTATGGCGCCAAGAAAAAGAAGGGTTCAATAATCATGCACTGAAAATGTCTTTAGGGAACCAAACCTGGCTGTTCTATGGCATCTTCTATTTTCAAGAGTGCACCACCGTTGTGCTAATATTTGAAGCTGCTGTTAATTTTCGCTCCTCCTTGATAAAACACTGCGATCAAGGCTGCTCGTAATCTGCGATTTGTCCGTGCGCTGGGGAACATTCAACAACAACAACAACAACAACAACAACAACAACTACAAAGCAAGTTTCCCGCACCGTCGCGTGATAAATAGGAACCTGCGTGCGCACGCGCAATATAGTCTCGCCTCGTAAGCCTCCTTAAGATGCTTTAGATGCCCTTTAAAAAGCCATCGGTGTATAAATGCATTGCTTGCTTTAGTAGCTGTTGGACTTCTTTTTGTCACGGGCCAAACTGGAGCGCGTGCCTTTCTGGAAAATCTCTGGGAACAGCGGCGAAACACCGCAAGAAGACACCGGTCCGAAACCGGAGCAAAAGCAGCTTCCACCTGCGCCACGGTGTTAAACATCAGCGCTTATAAATAGGATCGGTGATCCAGAATAATCTGCGATTACTCTCTAACCCCCTGTGTGAGCCCTGTAACATCATTCCCGGGCCAAATGTCTGTTCCCAAACTGCGCGCTTCTTTTTATTATTATTATTATTATTATTATTCGCTCCAATACATACAGAGCTGCAGCGTGATCAAGTGATGGACTGCGCCAGAGCTCAAATAATCCTGATCCGCATAGAACTGTTGATAATAACCATGACTTATTCTAGGCCTGCTTGATACCAATCTGCAATAATCACAGGCTCCAGCAATCCCATGAAGCCTAATGTGCAGCCGCCTGTATTACGCACGGCAGAGAATAATCCGAGTCGAACCGACACCTACACAGGGCAATCCGCGCTCCTGAATGAGCTCCACAAACTTTCCCCACTGTCTGGTTCAACGCCTCCCTACTGTGCATTCATTCAACGGTTAACTTCGGACTTTTTGCTCTTCGACAGATTCTTTTTCGGAGAGCGAAAGATGGCCCGCGCGCACGCGCTCGTTTGTCTCCGGTCAAATAAGAGGTTCAGGAGCGCGTCGCTGCTTAGTTCCCTTCATCTGTGGATCAAAAAAAAAAGCTTATTGAGAACTTTTTTTTTCCTTCTTCTTCTTCTTCTTTTTATTTTATTTTTGCATGTCATTCTGTTGTTCTACTCATCTCTCAGATATATATCCAAACACGTCTTTTATTATTTAGCCTAATGGTTTAGTGGGAGGCTGCACGCGCGACTTATCAGCTTGGCACAATGTCGCACTGCATGTACTGCACGATTTTACAATCAATTTTAAAACGCTTTAAAGCCAATAAAGCGTTTTAAATGCCGCGTAACAGAAATGGCTTCCAAAGCCCTGCATACTTTCATCAGCTTGGATACTGACTCGACTAATCATCAGCACGGAATGAAACCCCGTGCGCTGCGCGGCGTGGTGACCAGAAACGAGATTTGACTGTGCAGAAGACAGAAAGAAAAAGAAAAAGAAAAACTCCTCATTTTTTGCTGACTCCCATGATGAACGGAGACTATATGCTATTTCCCGACTATATAGAATAGCAGACTAATAAATGCACTTTAGACTGAAAACAAAAGCGGAGTGCTCTTTTTTCTTTTCTCTTTCTTTTTGCAGCAGCCTTAAATAGGGCACACATTCCGAAAACAAACCTAGAATTGTCTGAGTACAACAACATTCCGCGTAGATTTGGGTCTGAGGGCAATTATAGCCTATACTACCTGGCCGATCATTCATTCGATTCTATTTATAGGCCTACAACGTTGAAATAAAGAAGCCCCCCCACCCCCACCCCCCCAAACTTCTGAACGTGAAGACCCTATATTTGCACGTGGTGTAAAATAAACAGAAAAGTGTAAAAAAAAAAAAAATAATAAAATAAAAAGCATTCATTTGTTATCTTTATTTACCTAGAAAACAATAATGACTGAGCTACCCTGGGCGCGCATTATAGAACATTGTATAGCAGTCTATAGCACGTCGTAAAGAGATTATAATCGTGGGCAATAGAAAGCGACGATAAAGGGCTGTTTCATAGCGCGGGTAATAGGGTGACATGCCAGAATCATTCCGCATTAAGGCCTGAGCCAGTTCGGCCTTATATCTGCTCAATTGGCAAAGTCACTCTAGCAAAGAAAGTTGACCTACTTACCCAATTCCTCGGCCTGTCTATTATTTGTCTTCCGCCGTGCGCGCGTGTTATTTCTAATGTTTAGGCCTAAACAGCTATAAGCTATGAAGAGAGATTTTTTTTTTGGGGGGGGGAGAGTTCTCAGAAAGGAGTGCACTAAATTGCAAAAAAGGAAAAAAAGAAAGAAGAATTAAAAAGCAATATCCTGGCCGGCCTTTTTGCTTTTGAGTGTTTAAGTAAGTGCGCATTCTAAAAGCTGCAATAAAAATGAAGTGTTAACGGTGCGGGAATCTGGGTTCTTCCAACTTCATTCACTTTGTACTTCCACTCACCTTTTTGTGTTGAACGGAGACAAGCGCGCTACAGATTCTAGTCATTTGAGGAGGCCTGTTTGCAAACGGTTTGCTTGTTGAAAGACCACCAAGCCGCATGTCAGAATATAGGAGTGTATATATAGCTTAGTATACAGTATATATATATATTTTTTGGCATAGGCTACTATTACCACCGAGTACTACCGTGCAGTGCTAGACAGTATATCAAAATTGCACGCGCTTACTATTTTGGCACACGCTATAGTCGGTGATTTGGGACGTGGCCCTCATGCGCGAGTGAGCGCGCGCTGAGGAAGCAGGCAGGAAGGGATGCTGGACCACACTGGAAGGGGGGAATCTGTCTCCCAGCCCGAACATCGCCTGCTTTCGAGATGGACAGTCGTGTTTCAAGTGAAGACATAAGCGCCTAAAACGTGCCTTAATAAGCGCTTTAAAAGTGCTCAGCCAAAAAGAAGAAGAAGCGTGAATGCATGAACGGACGTACCCTTTTCTCCATGCGCCACGGAAAGCCGACACACACCGATCCGGCGGTCCGGGACAGAACACCAGCCACGGTCACTGACAGAGATACACAAAATAAATAAATAATAATAATAATAATAATAATGCACATCAAAATACAAGCATGTACTGCGAAATATTACCGTCAGTCGATGGAAGGCGGCAGCTCAATGAAGCGAGTAATGATTGGCCAAAAGCAAATAGCTCAGGTTGGCCTGTAAGCCCACAACTGCCCAACACGTGAGTGTTTATGTGGACCGAATGCGTATTTTTAAAGTACTGAACAGAGGCAGACTACGAGCATCGTAACATGAACTTTTAAAGTGATCTGTCACATTTGGATGTGCATAACGCAGATTATAACGTCGGGTTGCAACAAGGCACTATGGAAAGCGACACTGTCCTCAGCGGGGGACTCATTTGGGTCCGGCCGTCGGGTGGATAGGCTACTGTACGTGTTAATTCGGCACTGTGGTGTAACCTATAGATCGCACCAAACCTTGAGACGCGGTGCTCCTCTCTCTCTCAGGCGGTGCTGCTTGGCGGGCTGGAGAGATCCAGATCCAGATCCCGGTGAAGCGGTGCTGCTGGGCTGGAGAGATCCAGATCCAGACACAGATCCCGGTGAAGCGGTGCTGCTTGGCGGGCTGGAGAGACACAGATCGCGGTGAAGCGGTGCTGCTGGAGAGACACAGATCGCGGTGAAGCGGTGCTGCTTGGCGGGCTGGAGAGACACAGATCGCGGTGAAGCGGTGCTGCTTGGCGGGCTGGAGAGACACAGATCGCGGCGGCGGTCTAGCGATCTGCTCGGTCTATCGCCACGTCCACGGACCGAGACAACAAGCTGTAAAGGATGCGTGTGTACGCGATGCGAGCGACAGGCCCGCTTTAAGAAGCGGACACGGCGAGAGGCCGAATGGAGGCGGGAGCGATGCTGGAGATCGGGAGTCGTTTCGGGGGTCAAAACGCGACGGGGTCTCTCGCGCCCCCCTCCTTATCACACACACACGCGCATTACAAACGCAGACCCCCGCGTTTTTATCTTGAACGGCACGCTCTCGCGCGCAGCCCCCCCACCCCGACACACACACACACACACACACACACTGAGGATGAAGCACAGCGAGCATCCTCTGCCGTGTCGTGCAGTGCCTTAGTTAAAACTCTGAAATATTCCTATTGATGGTTTGAAGCGTTGCACGCGCAGACATGGTCGCACCTGTTATCCACACAGGATCGTTTTCAGGCTTGTTTTATTCCCCCCACACTCAATATAGGCGAGCTATTGCGCCTTATCTAAGTAGCTCGCAGCTTTAGTTTGCGAACATGTAACCATTGCATGTGTTATAACGCCACCAGTCCATTAGGCTGGGTTACGTGTCGGGGTCGGTGACATATGGTCCTTCATTCACTTACACGTAGCTGTAACACACACACTCCTCCTTCCCCACAATCATTAGCAATCGCCTCTAAATAGCCATAAATGACGGGTTGTTTTTTAATTAATTTATTTATTATTAGTTTGTTTGTTTTAGGTTGGTGCAACTGTTTCTACATAGCAAAAAGAATCGTTTTAATTTTGAGCTCAAGTGGCCTTAAAATGTGGCGCTCATTACGTCATCGGAGCTTGCATAGCAGTACGTTAATACTTATTTACATGAAAATAAAAGAAATGAAAAGAAAGAAAAAGAAATAGAGAGAAGGCGATTAGGTTATGTGAACAACTGCTGGATCTAGGTTCACATGGCACTTTTCAGTTTATGCGCGAGCTGCAAGAAGAACAACTTTGCCAGCTTCGCCTTGTGTTGTAAATTAGCCTCTAAGTAACGCAACAATTATTCAAAACGTTTCCTTTATTGGAATGCCGGCGGTAAACATCAGCAGGCAGTCGGAGGTTGAGCGAGCGGAGCCCGGCAGGAGCATCGCGCATGCGCGCCGCGGTCACGCATGCGCAGTGCGAGCAGAGCGCGATCAAGCGACCTGCGCCCCTTTCACGCCCCGGGAGACTCCTTCCCAATGGAGATGATCATAGCTCAAAAAAAAAAAGAAAAGAAAAAGGGTTCTTTAACAGCCAAACAAGGGCGTGAATGCAGCAACGCCCTTTGAATGTCCGGATTAACGGCATTGTTTCCAGGTGTACCTATTCAGTCGGGGTTTGGTTTTCGTTTTTTTTTTTTTTTTTTTTTTTTTTCATTTTCAAACGTCAAAGATCTTGCAATGTTCTGGCGAGACCAGAACGAACACTGTCTGCTTATTTCAGTATGTTGAAAAGAGGCAAGTGTCTGCTAGGGTAATGTTGCCTGTACTTGTAGAACGGACCCAGTTTGGTTGTGTGCGTGTCCAGAGCTGGAGGTGGAGGCCACCAATGGGACTAAATAAACCCATTGGGACGGGGGTGTGAAAGGGGTCAGGGAAACGGGGAATGGCTTTAGTTGTGCGTGCCCGTTTGTCAGCCGCTGTCAGAGTGCGAATGTTTGTTCCGGAGTGTTCGCAATTTGCCTCGGTCTCTGTCAATCTCTGTCTCTGCCCACTGTCCAGTCAATGTCAAGGTGTTTGGGCCAAAGTCAGTGTAGACTTTATCCAAAGATACATGAGAGAGGCTGGCCAACACCAAGCATCCAACAATATATACGTGCACGTACAAATAACACCGTAGAACACACATATGAACAGCTATACAAAATCAAAAGTCCATCTTACATGTCTCCCATTAAATCCATTTATTCAGTAACCTTGAGACTTCTGTTAGGTTTGATAAAAACACGGTAATAGTCCAGTATTAAGTGAAATGTCAAAATGTAAAAGAAAGCGTGCGTGTGTAGCTTTGACGAACAGCCTACACCAGTGATCATCCATCCTGTCCCTGGAGATCTACCTTTCTACAGACTCCAGCTCCAACTTTAATCCAGCTAATCAGTCTAGTTGATCAGTTCTGTTGGATTCGGGCCGGCAGATCACCAGGAACGGGGTTGAAAATATTATGGGAATTTTTTAAAATTTATTTTAAAGTTACAGTTTAGTGGCAGGACAAGCACGGCGATATTTTGCTTCAGACAAATTAAAAATGTGAATAAAATTTTAGAAATCGGATCTTTCCACAATATCATACAGATCGTGTATTGCTCTGCGTGCTCTTCATGTCCCAGCCTGGCTAACCGTGGCCACCCAGGTTACTTGACACTGTTGACTCGGCTGTAAACTCTAATGGCCGCCATGACCCCCACATGCCCCAGCGCACTGTAGGACATCAAAGACGAGCAGGCCGCCCATGAACCGCTGCTGTGTTCAACAGAGAACCAGGGGGGTTAACACTAACACAGGGAAGGAGAGTGCTTTTTTATGAGTGTAGTGTAGTACACCTCTCCGATTACTGCTTCGTCTGAGTAGGCGTCCATAAATAAGCTTTCGTTCTTCTCATTTTCTTCGTCTAAGCCTGTCATCTTTCTTTGCTCATGTCTACAACTTTCCCCACTCTCACCCATGTCTCTGGCAGTAGTGATGGGCATCACAACTTACTCATTACCTGCACTACAAGCAAAACCCAATAGCATTTAAAAAACAGTACAACAAATGGTTGGTAACAATACAGTGCTTTTTAGAAGACAAACTTTATTGTCACATATACAGTACAGTGAAATTCTTTTCTTCACATAACCCAGATTTTTAGGAAGCTGGGGTCAGACATGATATGGGCCCATGGAGCAGAGAGAGTTAAGGGCTTTGCTCAAGGGCCCAACAGTTGCAGCTTGGGGGTGCTGAGGCTTGAACCTTCTGATCAGTAGCCCAGAGCCCTAAGCACTGAGCCACCACTGCCCCTGTCACGTTCAGCAACACATTGAATGCCGAGACTCAAGGGTTTGATTAAGTTTAAAATGAACCATAGACAAGAGAAGCTAAAGTCCCAGGGAGGCTAAATGTGTGATGCTTTCTAATGAAGTTAATGTTGGTCTCGTGGTCACAATCTGCAGTACAAAGTTTGAATAATCCGTGACTTTCCAACATCTACATGTGCTTCACCAGGAATTTCTTTCCTTTCTATGTAAAGTGGGCGGGGCTAATATTGGGGAAAGGTTGCGTAAGCTTTATCCTCACCAATCACAAGGCCGATGTTGAACGTCCCTCCCACGGAACTAAAACTGTGCTTTCACACTTGAAGGGTCTCTTTGAGTCTGAGCAACCTAATTAGTGACCACTTAAAGGTAACCTAGGGACCGTAAGGTGAGCTTGTGAGTGACTATATCATTGGGTAGGTTGGTACATGTAGGGTTGAACAATCCCGATTCTCCCTGCCTGTCCTGTGCCGTAGTAATTAGTTCTGTTTAAGTGGCATAGCAGGCTGGGAGTGACAGAGGGATGTCAATCAAGAGTGCTCATTAGAATATTAGGCCACACCCAGACAGTCCTCAGATCAGTCTGATCAGTGAATTCAGCTGGTGTTTGAGCAGTGTTTTGTCATATTGCTATCTTGTTTTATCATTCAAACTTTTCTGGATGTTTTTTATTATAACACTCAAGTTCAATATCATACAAACATGTTAATATTTTACACTATAATTAAAATCTTCTTCTTAAGAATCACAGGTTTGATTCACTTCTACAACTTTCCAGTCTTCACTCTCACTCATGTCTCTTTCCGCATGAACTTATCTGGATGGACGTACTGAAAGACATTACATCTTGCTTTATTGATTTGATTCTTTCAAACTTGCAGTACTGAAATGATGAACAGGAGAATCCAAAGTCAACAAGAATCAGGAGACACAAATCGTTTTTGAAACACTAAAAACCTATGGCTTCGTTTCATGAACAAGAATTATGGGAGAAAAACATTTGAAATTCGCACATGCGTGTAAAAACTACCCGCTAAAGGATGTCGATCTGATGACGCATGCGCACCAGAGTTTTTTCTCATCACAGCACCAGAGTTGGGTTGTGATGCGAAAACCAGAGGCAGACAGGCAACAGCATGTTTGTCATCAAAGAACCGTATGTCAGGTGTTGAAAATGTTATGAGTTAAATGTTTAGAGTGGCCCTATATATAGCATAAACAATACACTGAACTGAATTTTTTGTTTTTATTTTAGCTGATTAAGATTGTGCTTGTTTTAGAAGAAATGACTATTTGTTTGTACTTATGAATCATTTTGCCTAATTCACTTAAAAGAGTCTTTCAAAAAGAATGAATCATTTACAAAAATCGCCCATAAAGTGAGACTATCTATTGCATGCTTCACCTTAATCTTGCATCATCCTATTCTTTAAGCTCTTTTAGGAACTTTGTTGTGTCTTGGAAAACCCTTCTTTCTTTTTACTTTCTGACTCTGTCTTTCTCATGCTCATCTTTTCCTTTTTCATTTGGAAAGATTTAGGAAAGGCACGGTTCCTTACACTGTCATATTCAAGTCATTCTCGTTCTCTCTGTTTCTGCCTCCATCCTTCTCTCTTCCTCCATTCTCCTCTTCTTCTTCTCTCTCCCTCCCTCGCTGCCTTCCCTCGGCTGGTCCCCTTACAGATGGAGATTAACTTGGAGCCTGAGCCCCATCCGTTTTCCTGACTGTTTGTTATTAAGGAGATGGATGGCAGCTCGCAGTGCCAGGCCGACGCAGCCACAATTACACCAGGCCTTGTGATAGATAGAGGGAGAGAGAGAGAGAGAGAGAGAGGGAGGGAGGGAAGGAGGAGATGGAGTAGGGGAGACAGCGAGAGGTGCATCTATCACGCCCCTTAATCTACCTGTCACTCTGGGCGCAAGGCAGGGGAAAAGAAGGAGAAGGCTGGGAGGAGGGAGAGAAAGTAGGAGAAACAGAGAGAATTTTAATCTTGTGGGGAAAAAAAAGTACTTTAACCTGGTGTTAAAGTACTTTTATTTTTTCCCCCTGGTAATTCAGAGTAGTTTGGGTGATTGCGAAAGGAATTAGTATATAAAGCAAAACTAAAATGAAGCCTGTTAATTAATAAACTATTTTAATTGTAATAGTAAACTTATATAGTACTATTCAATACATAACAAGGAATAACTTTACATATACTTGAAGAACTCAGTGATTACAGTCATTTTATTTTTAGGATTCGTAATAAATAGGCTACTAAAGGTGATAAACATGTCATTATCGGTCACCAGTGCATTATGTCATATGGCATTATGATGACTTGTGACACTTAGTGTTATAACAAGTCTTCAAGGCTTATATCATAACTTTATGAAGCATTATTGGAGTTTAAAAATGCTTACAATAGTTACTAAACTACTTATAATTATAAGCACAGTCCTGATGATTGATGAATGTGGGCTTCATAAGAAGTGCCCTCATTAGTAATGAAGAATACAAATGTTGGTGTTGTGGCTTCACACTTCTAGCAGATCTGGGCCAAGCATTTTACTTTCGCTTTAACGTCCTGCAGCCACGACATTTGCCTCCCAGGCCAAAATAGACAGGGTGGCTGAAAGCTCTTCACATGTCCGACACATTCGAGTCAAACCAGCCCAGCAAGAGCACGACACGAACTCTGTTTGACCCAGTCACCTCATCAATGGATAGGCCGTCGACGTAAAGTTGTTGTTTCACCAGTATTTGTTTTTTTGTAATGTTTTTGTGGGTCGCTGTGAGGTTGAGGTGATGTTTCATGTTTTCTGCAGCTGCCAATTGGGAGCTTTCACACTTCTGAGCACGGGTGGTCCAGGTTTGCATTGAGATGAGGGCTACCAAAGCATCAAAACAAAAACGAGATGACTGGAGATGACAAAATGTTGTGACACACACAATCTACAACGTAATCATCCAGAAAGGCACACCTTAAAAGGTTAGTAAAGAGACCATGCCCTCGTATCATATGTGCATGCATTCTGTGTTAACCGATACAGTTTAAGATCAATGTGATGAAAAAGTAATCCCAGGTTCTCCCTTTTCCTCTTCTCCAACCCCTCCCTCGCTCTTGCTGTCCAAAAGATTGAGGGATGGGATGAGGGGGGATTAATGCTCTTCCGCTGGCCATGGGGATGATAGATGGACAGATGTGGGGAAGGACAGAAGGAGGGGAGGAGTAAGGAGCAGGGCAAAGGAGAAACGCTAAGTCAAGTGGTTCATAAATCTGACCCAAGGTCTGGTTTGCATCACTTGTGGGCTGGATATTGGCGAGGTGTTATGATGAGCAACTGGATTATTGTAAACTGCAGTAACAGAGCAGGATTAGATTTTTTTTTTTTTTTCCAAATGAGGAGAGCTGCGACTGAAGCAGCATTTCTAGACGATTATATGCAAAAGTGTGGGATATTTAAACAGTGTGAGTACAGAGGGAAACAGCACGTGCAAAGTGTTTTCAAGGCACCTTAACTGACCTGAGAATTGTATTCAGATAAAGTTAGAATAGCCTCGAATAGCCTGTGAAAGAAATAATGCCGAGACTGGGATAGGAATCCACTAAAACAGGCACAGTTCATCAGTACAACTGCATACAAATCACATCGTAAAAACATGTCTGCTGATTTAATTAACAGAACATGTTTTTGTAATATCACAGTTTAATGAGCTGGGGCATTTGAATCTTGTAAGGCAATTCATTCCAAGGCCTAATACTTCATTTACAGTTAGTAAGGCTGCATTTGTACCCATCTTTTAGATGCATATGCATCGTTTTTTCTCACATCTATATGTGTTTGTTTGTGTGTGTGTTTTCAATCAGCATCTGGAGTCATCTGTAAGTGCCGTTGTCTGCAGCCTGGCAGGGATCAGATAAAATGCACCCCCTCGCACACACACACCCACACACTGCCCCACTGCAACCCTCCTCTATCCATTTATCATGGGGCAGCTGTCGGGCCGCTGTGATTGGTTGTTGTGGGAGACAGATCGCCGATAGGCTCTGATTAATAGTTGTGGCTCCAGCTCTTGCTCATTGATCAAGGGAATGGGCGAGAGGCAGAGGGAGAGAGAGAGAGAAAGAGAGAGAAGAGAGGTATGGGGAGTGGGAGGGAGAGTGAAATAAGAGAGAAGCTTGCTATTTCCAAGCTTCTAGACTCGGGCAATGATCAGATTTTGATGATGAGATAAAATCCTGTGTTTCTTTAGGGCTTTTCAATAGGATCCTGTAAACCATTTGTAATAACCCCAAGCTGGCTGTTAATGTCAGTGCATATGTGACTCATGAAGGTCTAATGTGCATTTTGCATATAGGGATGCAAGAGTATGATAAATCCACGAGGGTACGACCCAACATCCTGTTTTTTTTTAGCATATAACAGTATCCTATTTTCAATTCAAATGAAAAGTTACGAAGGTTAAGGTTAGGGGTGGGGTTAGTGTTTGTAAATTTTCTTACAACTTAATTTGTATAAAATAGAATGAAATCCAGCCATTTGAACCCTGTTCAAATTCGTATGAATATTTTATTAGATCAGGTTCTTTTAAAGTAACCTTAATGTATGAAGAGCAATTGAGACTAATAGGCAGTCCTTGTGCAATGTTTGTGATATCCATACCAATTGGTATGGATTTGATTGTTTGAAATATAAGTTAAAATGCACAGAAACGTGAAAAAGATTTAACGTGATCTTAAAGATTTGTAACAAGTATGTTCTTTTTCATGAAAATGTCATTGTAAGAGTACAATATTTTCTTTTAAATGATACTCAGGTATAATTAAGTGTAAATCCCCTAAAATGATACTTAAGTACAGCAACAAAGTATAGTGTCTTAAGTATTTTTCACATTTTCATGCAGCAAATCCAAGTCACAATGTGCTTAACACTTTTATAAAAATTGAAAAAACTGCAGCGTCAGTACAGACTTGTTAAGAGGGTTTTTTCAAAGTGAATCAAAATAAATACTGTTTTCTTTTATTTGTGCCTGGCGTGTTTCATTCAAACCTAGGCTACCTTGTTTTAAAAATCTTGTGGCACATTTCAAAGGACACACCACACCTAGAAATAATGGTAACACTCTACTGTAGGGCAGTGTTCAAAAGGCTACATGACACCTACATAAGTCCTTCATGACAATAGGCATAAACTGACATAAACATTTATAAACACTTATTCCAACAGGCGGCAGTCGTCATGAAGGCTGCTTTTGTCAACTTAATGGACGCCTGTTGGAATAAGCGTTTATAAATGTTTATGTCAGTTGATGCCTGTTGGAATAAGCGTTTATAAATGTTTATGTCAGTCGATGCCTGTTGGAATAAGCGTTTATAAATAAATGTTTATGTCAGTTGTCATGAAGGTCTTATGTAGGTGTCATGTAGCCTTCTGAACCCTGCCCTACAGTAGTAGTAGTTCCACTGTAGTAGTAAGTGTTACCGAAATAATATTATTCCTTATGTCATTGTCTATACTGGTAAAGCATGAGGTTAACAGTATAACCGTTTCAGATTTCCTTTCCCAGTATACTGTCACTGCCATTAATTGCATTCACACCTGTTTACAATCCAAATAAACAATCTGGTAATGTTTGTTAACACACCCCTCGCAACAATGCCGGATCTAGAACGTTTTACATGGGGTGGCAAACATTGTGTTATGTTTTTTGGGCAATTCACTGGTCTGTTTCAGGAGTGTTGGTAGTAAGGTTTTGCGCCATATTTTAGGGGCTGTGGAGCTGGGTTGGCAAGCAGCGTGGAAGGGGTGGTATCTGCCACCCCCTGCCACCATAGATCCGCCTCTGCCTAAATTATATTATCTAAAATTGGCTGGCTGTGTGACATAAGACAATACACACTCATAAATACCTGGTGTGGCAATAACATTACTAGTTGAGTAACCCAGGAACCATAATTAAACAGAGACTTCTCTTACTTTTCAGAATGTGATCACTGTCTTTTGTCTTGCAATTTACTGTAACCATTACCGTAACTACTACACCATATGCTATTGTAAGTAAACAGTAGTTTACTGGAAACTGCTGCCAAAAAACGTACTGTAATTTACAATAAATTTAATTACATTTTACTTTAATTTACTGTAAAATGTACAGTAGTAGAAAAAAGAAATACTACATTTCTAATTTCATACATTTACATCTTCATTGCTGCAAAATTCTGTCTTGTACCAACCACATTTTTCTTTAAGGCTACATTTTCAACAGGGAAAACAACAAATGTGACTTTACATACAATGCTAGTCATCTTTTATCTCAGAAATCACAATGACCATTTCTTCCATAAACATTACTGACACTTGGAACCCGAAGCTGAAACCAGGACATTTTTTTTAGACCTAGAAGCTGAAACTCAAGCAATTGAGAAGACACACATTGACTCTGAGACATATATTAGCTCAAAAGCTTTTTAGGTGAGAGTGAAGTAGCGGCTAATACCGTTTGCTGCATATTTTACCACAACGCATAGTGCTTAACAATAAAACAGTGTAAATAAATAGAGCAGTACTTTCCTGTTAAAATATCTGTAAAATTACAGCATTTTTTTTTTATTTTTTTTTTTAACAGTGCTCCTATTAGATCACAACACTATGCTAAGCTCAAAATAAGTGATAATACAGTTTAAGATCATGTTAATGGTGAATCACTGTTACACGATGTCTTCACGAGTTCAAGCCTTTGATGATTGGTACTGGTTGGTGGCATGATCTGATAAGGTTGGTAGATACGGCTTGGCTAGTAGATAAACTGACCAGCGTGGTTATCCCAGTGACCTCGCAACCCCTGATATCATAACAGGCAGGAAAGAAAGAAAAGATTAGGAACAGAGAAATGAGCAGTCATTAAGTAACAGTGATGAAAGTACATACGTTTATAAAGTGATTGGATGCAGCTCATAACACATATCGCCGCTGTCCAAAGAAAAATATGTATCTCCACTTTTTTTTCATATATGAATGTGGGCAAAACCCTCTATCTACCCATAGCAGTTAACATCTAAATGACCAATGAAAAGCTGACAAATCACACTGCGAATTTCGGATTTATTGTGTATGATACTCTCTGTGAAAAAAGGTTTTTTCACGTTCCTGAAAAATTTGAATTTTGGAGATACATGCTTTTCATTAGACAGCGACGATATATACCTTGCTCATAATTCCTTCCTAGATATTTATGAAGGCTTATGCTAAATGTCGGCATAAGGGAGCCCGCTGCTATCTATATAATTATTAGAAAATGTCTATATATATGACTTTTAAGCAAATTGTATATGTGTTATAAATGTTTTATAAGTCCTAATGTCTTACCGATGGATGCACGTGCCCAAGCGGGAGAGAGTGCCTAATAATATGCATTAGTGAGTGTATTTGTGTGTTAAAGACAGAGAGAGAGAGAGTGTGTGTGTGTGTGTGTGTGTGGACCCGGGGTGCTCTCTCTCTCTGTGGGGGGGTCAGTGATGGGAGGTCATGACCCGGTCGACCCTGGGGGAGTGGAGATCATCAATCAGCGAGAAGCAGAACTGAGCAGCAGGAGCAGTACACACCCCCTGTCCCCCAAACCACCCCCTAGCACACACACACACACACATACACACACCCACACAGTCTCTGACCAACCCCCTCCCACCCACAGCCAAACAGATGGCCATAGGGCAACTGGCTGTTCCTCACCTTACACTCGCTCACTCGCAAATAGATTTGCAGATTCTGGTAACATTGATTTTCTGTTTCTGATGGTGTTCGAATAGTATTTCATACAGCCCTATTTGTAGCCACTTTGCATGAATCCATTAGCTAAATACGGTATAGAGATATGCCACGGTATAGAGATATCACAGTGAAATCCCTTGTGCATAGTAACATTATGCAGAAGACAGCATTAAGTTTGTACCACAGATATGACCTCGAATAGCTTTGACATATCAACACATAAACCTTTCATACAAGTTAAAACCACTTTAGCTGAGTGTCTGATTTAGTAGAACTGACGTTGCACATACACATCGGCATGGGTAAGATTTAGTAAAAACATACATAATATTTAGTAATTGTGTTTTCCCTTCTTTACATGACATGTCTTTTTTGCATTCAAAGGCTGTTCATTTTACATTTTAAATATTAATTTGCATAAATGTTATATTATATAATGCTAACACTACTCTGTTGTCTCATAAAGGTGGTTACAGAAAAAAGTTACATGTAAAGGGAGAAATAAAAATCTAAAGTGCACAATTGTCATTAAGAATAATGCTCCTCATTTCATCACAATTCCAACATTAAATGTTAAAAAAGAAAAATCATTAAACGTCACAATAAAAGTTCAAATAATTAATATTTTATGGAAGGTTTCTTTTTTTTCTTTTTTTTTTTGCTGTTTTAAAAAACTATTTCGTCTTTGACCCACATATAGAGGTAAGCAATTCAGAATTACCACGACATTAAAACTATATCTTCCACAAAAGCTAAATAAATCAAAGATATAGCTAGCATACAGTAAGGCACAACCAAATAAACAAAGCGTGATGAATCTGTCAGTGTTTTAATTTACTGTCGGCTCGATAACTGTCCTCCCATATTTTTACACACAGTGACTGTACACGCTTGACAACGTTGCAACCAAATGATATCCATCTGGTTTATTTTCAGTTTATTTTTTAATGGTTAAATTTTTTAAAGAACATTAAATAAATAGACAAAGCCAATCATCACACCACAATTAATATTTTTCATGCATGTTTTATTTTCGTCTTTATTCAAATAGCCATGTACTGAGACACAGAGCTTCTTAATACGGAATCTTTTATCCACATTAGACTACACAGTATATTGCAACTTTAAAGATAATATGATGACGATATCACTCAATAACTCAATAACTAATACTAATAGTATGAAAAATCTACATTGTAGTGTAGATAGAAACCACACTGACACACACATTAGTACACACTGTTACTTTCTATGCCAACACATAGTCACACACTCATACACACACACACATCACACATGCAGGCTGATAAGATAATTTGACAGAAGGCAGACGCGAAGGGTCACGGTAGACCAAAATGGCTTGGCCCACTTTGGTCATGTGATCAATTTCCAGGCATGCTGATTGGTCAGACCATGTGCTCCCTTGCTGCACTCTTCAGCCACATGGCAACATGCCTTTCAATTTCCTGCACGGACAAAAAAAATGAAAATTGTATGTTTGTGGGTTTTGTGTGGGAGTGGGGAAAGATGGAGAGGGAAAGAGAGAGTGGGGGATTACGTCAGGGTGGCTTTTCACCCATAGTATTACCGTAATCAATCTTTGTTCTCGCACATGCCACTACTGCTTCCCTACAGAATCCATTTCAGTTTTGTGCCTCCATCATTCTCATTCTCTCTCTCACCTTCCTGGCCTGGCGCAGTGAGGGCTTGTCCCTGGAGTGTGTAGGGTTCATATCCGCACAGTGAGCAGTGCCGTGAATGACGATGGCTCGCTCCTGATTCACGCTGGTCCCATTACGCACAATACTTAGCTCCATCCAAGGGTCGATGTCACCTAACGTGGTCAAAAAGTCGTGATCAGCCGCTATCAGGCCACATCACTGCCCATATCCTTCACTTAACTCCCAACACTGTGTTTTTAAGTAATCATCCAGTGTCATTGAGTCTTATGTTGCACTTAACCCTAAATCTCTGTTTACTTTTTAACAAAGGATGTCCTATTAACCCTGGCCTTAGTATTATTTAATCTATTTAATTTAATCTCGGCTAAATCTGCTTGTTTGGGCTAAGAGAATTTT
>JAOUQW010000021.1:9202238-9220146 GCA_028565825.1 Olivaichthys viedmensis
GTGTTTATGCACTTTAGGTTTCAAATCATTTGTAGAAAGCTGTAAAACATCATGTGTCCAGAATGATGACTCCAAAACGACTATGAAAAGTTTTATAGCATCAAGAGTGATGTTAATATAAACATTAATACCCAGAATGCCTCTCTTTTTTGGAAAGCGGTGATCAAATCTTCATTACTTAAATTATATACTGGAATTATCCATGTATTGTAATTTCTCCTTTAATCATTACATTTTTATCATTTAGCTTTTTTAATGACTTTTAAATAACCTTTTCCCCCAAAATACTTAAAATACTCTAAAAATATATTTTGGTGTCTGGTTTATATTAGATATATAATAGATCAACTACATTGTATAAAAGAGTTTAGTGAATAGAATAATGGCTGTTTATAAAATATGACAGGTTATTCCAAACTTTTGAACGCTCGTGTACTTTTGCATAGGAAGTTGTTTCAGACTGGCATCCTGCCATGCACTAGAAAGATTATGAACGTAATTATTGAGCTTATTATTTCAGCAGGAGGAAAGGATGAGGCTTTTTGTTCTCAGGTCAGTTAGTTTGCCAGGTGAAAATACTGCTCCTGTTGGTGGGATTTTAAGAAAACTAAAATGAAAAAAAAAGGGGTTTTTTAAAAAAATAATAAATTTAAAAAGAAAGAAAACAAACTCAAACTGTAGGCCTTCAATACAAAATATGTCTAATAAATGAATGCCATAATTATTAAGTATATCGCTCCAGCAGCTGGAAAGTATGAGTTTTTGTCCATTTGACTTCATTGAGTTTTAATTATTTCGGATTTGTAGTGCACCGAGCCACTGCTTAAAGAATTGACATTAATGAGAGAAAATAACTGCAATCCTGCGTGTAAAAAAAAGGACACATTTCCTATTCTGTACAGCAATAATGCAGTAAAAAAAATATTATATGATGCGTTACCCGCAGTGAAAATCTTCCCAGCACCTGAGAACACGACGACACGGCACTCTTGGTCTTCAGAAATCTGGTTAAAGCATTCGACCATTTCACTGTAGGAAGGAAAACAAAATTAGGGCATCGCTGACGTTATTATGCAAAGCCCACACTCTATACTTTAGCTAAATAAAGTTTCTAAATAAAAAGAGAGCTCCAATGCGTCACAGCAGAATCATAGTTGTGTACTTTGTGAACATGACAATGGAAAAGGCATACCTCCAGTAGGCCTTGTTCATGGCGTTGCGTTTCTCTGGACGGTGCAGCTCCACATGAGTGATGTGATTGGCTGGGTGGGTGACTGACAGGGTGGTGAAGGGTGGGGTGGGGCCTCCTGAGGTCGACATGGCTCTAACAGCGTTCAGAGTAGGAAACCACAGGCCCCTGTCTGATCGAGGCCAATCAATAAGTCAATATGATGAATATTTACAGATATAAATAAAAGACACAGGTCTACGGCTGGCTCCCAAATTGACCACAGCTCCATACGTAGTGAACTACTGAGCTATGGAAAGAACACAATGCATAAATCATCCTAGTCCTAGAGCACTGGAGCTTTTGTTTTCCAAGTGACATTAAAAGTCTTAAAAGGATACTCGGTTCTCTTTCTGAACATTTTAGCACTGACGAGATCTCAGACCACTTGTTGTTCACACCACAACTTCTTTAGAACTCAGACCCCGGCTGTGTGACACTCAATTATGGGTAGTGTCATTTAAAATAGTTACTTTACATGTTGCCATCACTTGGCTGTGCATGAAAAAGAGAGCAAAAAGAGAATTAAAGTGAAATACCACTTTTTGGAAAAAGGAAAGCAACCAGGAGAGGAATTTTGTTACAGAACTATCATAACCTACTTGACGTGACTTTGTCTCTCATATGGGCGGTTGGTATAGACAAAATACATGCATACACTACATATATTACAATATTAATATATAGTAGCTATTGTTTTTGTCACTGACATTATTATTATTACTGCCTAAATACTTATGCTCAATAGCGTAATTGCTCATGCCTCAATCAGCCCACCTTGCTTTTTTTTTTTTATCTGCGAGGTGACGGAAAACTGCAGCTGTGTATGAACAGCAAGCATCAAGAACCAAGCAGCCACAAAGCAAAACGTGAAGCGGACTGGGATTGCTTTGTTTTTTCACAAGACGCGAATCAAGTGGAGCCCAAAAATGAACGCGGGTCGTTTTAGAGGGGTCAGAGTTCCTTCGCCGTGTTCACATAAAATGCAGAGTCCTCGATCTCGCACCACTTGGAACGCTGAACGGACCAAGCGTGAAAACCACCTTCCATAGAGCACGGCCGTTTCAGCGTCTTGCGACATTCCTACGTTGGGAGACCCCAGAAATTCCCAGTTTATCACATACAGAATAAAGGCTTGATTCGAGCACGGCTGGACAATACGGTATCGATATCGCAATAAATTGCAGCGTGACACACTTTTCGAGAAGATCACGGGCACCGTCGGTGCTTCTCCAACACGGACCGACCTCATGCTTCCAGTAACCAGCAAGTTATTGGATGTTAAAATCTTTTATAGTTTTAGTTTCTGCTCTTGTGCTGTTAAATACTTTATTTTTGTAAAATGTAAAAAAATAATAATAATAATAATAATAATTTAAAAAAATACACTTTCCATATTTTTTTGTGTGTGAACACATTTTGTTGGCACAAATTTTTTATTTTTTTTAGCAAACCTCGGCCAATCCAAATATCGTCAGTAATCATCGATTGTGAAAACGCCTTCAAAAGTATCGTGATACGCCATTATTCCTGTATCGCTCCACCCCCTACACAGCCCAGAGCGAGGCTGTGACGTTTCACCTAGTTTCCCTCACTCGTGTTCAACCAGAGCGCGTGCAGCGAACACGTGCAGCGAACACGTGCAGCTCGTCTGCGTACAACAATGACACAACCGACGAATACGGCGATAACGCCCAATGAAACGCTAGTTACAGGGTTCCGTCAGAATACTTTCGCTTTTTTTTTTTTTAATTTTTAAAGCTGATATTTAACCGAAAACCAAAAGTAGTGCTAGCCGCATGCTAGTGCACAGCTAGCTAACTAAAAAACGACTTACTTCCGGGAAAAGCCGCTCTCATAAAGGCGTTCATTGCTCTTTGACCAGTTTCTCAGGTCAAGACTACTTTTCCGACGAACCCAAATGGCTTCCTGCTCCCTATACAAGCGCACTACGTAGGGTATAACACGACGCCTTCTACACCCTATGTAGTTTACTAGATGTCCAATAGGGGGACGTTTGGGACGCAGCCTGCAATTTGCTCTTGATCGTAAAGGACGCCGTTTTTGGGCGTACGGTGTCTGAAAAGGGACATAAAAGCCGCGTATTGGCGTTAGCGTGGATGGCTGATTTTATATATGATTTTAAATTACAGTCCTGGTTATGTTTGGAAGTGCTTGACAGGAAACTGCAAACTGCATCCCTCAACTTTTGCCCAGGTCAAAATGACCCCCCCTTTTTCTCTTCTTCTAGCTTTTTACTAAATGAAAAGCAATGCTCAACATGAAACTTTGACTCAATTTCTCTGTAAATATTAAAAATAATAACAAAAAGAAAAAGATCATTTCAAAAGGAGTATTTATGTCAGAGATTATGGGATGCACCAATCCCATTTTTTCCATTTGTTGATCTGATACCGATATCCTATAGAAGCCTGTTTCCACCACTTTTTTGTCACACAAATTTGATCATAACTTGGGTCATAATTACAACTTACTTTCTCGTAATAATGATATATTTCTCATGATTATGACAGTTTCCCGTAATAAAATATGTTAAATCCGATCCGATACCAATGCAGCATTCGTGATTGGCCCTGACGCTCAGTATCTGGTAACCATCTTACTTGTCTATTTTCTTAAATATTAATCACATTTCTAATTACCAACATGAAGATTAGATACATCAGATAGCTTAAAACGTACTTTTGAATGTATTGCTATTAAATGGTCCGAGTCTAGTACAACCATGGCTAATGTGTAAACAAAAACATGAGTTAAATTTAATAAATAAATTGGATCAGATGATGGACAGTTTTGTGGGAAAGAACACTGCAATAAATCAGTGGCCCTTAAATCCAAAGCACTGCTGTTAACGGCTTATTTGATAAATCGGATAAAAGAAGTGTTGGTGAAAGGTGTTATATAGTCCTTGTTATAATTTCATATTTACTTTTATTAGTATCTTATTCGTATTAAAAATCATCTCTCATTTGCAGTTCCTTCTTTATAACAACATACTTATACAGACCTTTTGTCACTGGTCATTATGCCATCTCAATGTTAAACCGACTCAGATCATTAATCAGATTTTGAAACTCCTCTACCTCATCAAAAATCCCTATAAATATCCCATCTACCCATTCCGATCCTTGTGATGAAATCACGCCTTCAAGATTCTGCCCCTGCATCCCGACTTCTGGCATCGATTCGGGGTTTGTTGGGAAGGAAAGTTCTACTTTGCGGGCCGCCTCTATGCTGGACTCCTCTCAATGTTCATCGTCTACCGTTCATCTTGCACCTCCTTGACGATTTCCTGATCATCGATCATCCGCGTGGCCTTTCGACTCTGACCTAGGCTTTCCACCATCTCGGCATCCCTCAATCTGAAGAAAAGACAGAAGGCCCCTCCACCTCGTTGAAGTTCCTCAGCATATGCCTGGACACATCTTTTCAAGCCTCCCTTCCTCAAACCAAGCTCGCTCGCATCACCCTAGCGCTTTCCAACTTCGTCGACTGTCCCAAATGCACCAAACTCCAACTTTTTTTCATCCTGGGCCACCTCAACTACGCCATCCGCATCATACCTCAGGGGCGCTCCTTCATCTCCCACCTTATCCACGTCGCCGCATCAGTTCTCTCCTTGCACAACACCGTTACCCTGGACGATGCCTGCCTCACAGAACTTAGGTTCTGGCTTCTCCTCCTCTAGCACTAGAACAGTGTCTCCTTCTTCTACCAGGATGAGTTATTGTCACCCTGGAACCCGAAACTCTACATGGCCGCAGCTTCATCCACCGGTTTCAGCGGCTTCTACAGAGACCGTTGGTTTTCTTCCCACTGGCCTGCCGAATTCACTACCCTATGAGAGCTCTATCCAATCATCATCGCTGCCCGTCTTTGGGGGCACGAATGGACAGGAAGAGCCATCCTGATCCACGCCGATAAAATCAGCAGATACTGCAATGCTCTGAACATCATACCCTTCATCCGCCGTCTCACTTGGCACTCAATACAACACCAGTTCATAATCAGGGCCACACATATTCCAGGCCACGCCAATAGCATCGCTGATTCCCTTTCTCGTTTTCAATTTCAGAAATTCAGAGCCTTGGCACCTCAAGCCGAGCCGTACCTCCATATTCAAAAATCACCCCCTCTTAAAAGGAATGCAAAGAACTGAACCCGGCCTCGCCGTCATCCAATAACATCAGACATCCTACTCTGCTGCTTGCACGCAATACGCTCAAGATATTTTCCCCCAGAAACCTTTATAACATTTGAAGCCATGTTCCTGCTCGCCGCCTTCGGATTCCTGAGATGTTCCGAATACACTTCATCCACGAAAAGTTTCGATCCTGCGCCATCCTTGACAACACCACCCTGATTTTCACCATCAATCGCAGCAAGACGGACCAGACAGGAAAAACCACACCTCTCCATATATTCAGGATAAACTCCAAACTCTCCCTACAGTCCATACGAACCCATCTTACGCCTCCTCCGGCTCAGACATGCACAAAATCCCCAGCCGTCCCGATCGGCTTTTCAGGCTCAGTTGTCTCACGCTACTGGTTCCACAACCACCTAGGACAAGTCCTCTCCCTAAGCAGCTACCCCCCCCAATCAGTTCTCTGGGCATTCATTTAGGATCGGCGCAGCTTCCTCAGCATCCCGACAAGGCATTCCGGATCACACAGCACAACTTCTCAGATGCTGGTCCCGCTTGGCATCCAGACCCAGATCCAAGACCTCCGTAATGCCCATGAATAGCTGGCGTCCCTCCAACACGGAGTTAAAGGCACGCACAAAGTCAAATGAAGAAAAGTACCATCCAGAGCCTCACGAAGGGAACACATCACTTATAGGGATATTTCTCAATTTATTAAAATTCTGCAATGTCACTGAAAACAGCTTCTCACACTAAATAGCTAGTATATTAAATAGCCATGACAAAAGGACTAATTATCACTAATTTTATTTTACAATTAGAGAAAAATGAGGGCTTTCCTTTACAGGCTGCCATTTCCAAAAGTGAAGCGCTGAGCACACGGCGAACAGTCAATAATGGAAAGCAATAAAAAAAAAAATTTAAAAAAAGAGAGAGAAAAAACAAAACACAAAAAACAAACAAAACAAGAAACTGGTACAAAAGCATTTCACCTTTCTCCTATAAAAACAAGATTTTAACAGTTCTGCCAGGCTGACACTCTCAGCGCGCGCTGTGGCTCACTCAATAGAAAGACATTCGACATTGACTGCACATATTAAGAATGATGAACATAGGGACAGTAAAGTTGTGGCGTTGCTGAACTTGTGCTGATGGCACTTGTGTTGATGTTTCAATTTGCGTGCTGCGCAGTAGAGAAGCACAGCTTCAGTGTGTAGGGGTATGGACCATCTAAAACGGAAGAACAAAATTATAGGAGGTTAGAGAAGTAGAGTAAAGTAATGGGATTAATCATTATGAAAAGCAACAATCCAACACTTACTAGGGTTCTTCATCTGATAATGGTTCACCATGGCAAGGGCCTCCATAGCGTCGTTAACAGATTCCAACTCTAGAAGCCCTGATGAGCTCCTCTCTGATGAAACGCCACCTGAAATGAGAAAGCAATGATCAAACCCAATAATCAAAACTTGTATTATACCAGACAAAGTCAAACCAGCTACTAAAACACAGTGTAGGACCATGCTCAGTTATTAATACTTTAAACATGAAATTACATTAGGCCTATACACATTTCACAAAGTTTTGCTTCAACTCGTATGGAATTGTTTGCATTACAATTTTCTATAGGTTTGTCTTTGTCTGAATATTATTTGTAGTGCTAACTCCCTGAGGGATGTACTCTTGGCTGAACCTACCAGGAATACCCAGAAGGCAATGTTGATGGATTTAATGGAAAGCACGTGCACAAGAATTTCAAAGAAAAGTAACGTATAGAGACAGAACTACAGAACTAAACGTGACCGGGCGCCGTTTCTGAAGCCCTAGTTCCGGGAGCAAATGTCCAAAATAATTTGAATACTTTGCATATTCCTTGCCTTGTAAAACGCTTGTAAAATGCTATTCGGGTCAGCCTTAGTACCGTCAATTACTGCCACATATATTTTGGGAAATGTGAAATTACCAAGAGAATCTTGGCCTTGAACCCAAAAAATAACATTAACAGTTTACATGGCAACAACTTTAATGATGGGTAGTCTAGTTAACACATTATTGCTAATAATCATTTGTTCCGACCCCATCATCTAGGTCTTCCCCCATCGCACGACAGTACCAATCTGGGAAATTGCTTTCTCAGAGGCATGTGAAGCCACCGCATCTTTTTTGAATTGCTGCTCACAGTGCAAATGCTGATAACATTTCTAACTTAATGGCGGGTGAGCTCTCTAAGCAGCATCTACCAGGAATGCTCAGAAGGCATTATTCCTGCCCCCCCCCCATCTAACCAACTCTCTTTTGTCCAAGGAAGTCACATCATAGGTGGCACAATGTTGGTGAGCACTTGCTTTTTTTTAGTTTTTTTTTTTTTTAGCAGCTTTGTTTCCGGATGTGAATTCATGCATTAAACTCCAAACATTCCACAAGATTCTTCACAACATTAACTGATTTTAGTTCTTGACGTCGACTAGATGAAAGAAAAATTGATTTCCATGGCCACGTATCGTTTCAGCTGATTGTCTGTTGCGTCTGATCTGTACCAACTGTGACCTCGAAATCAGAAAATCAACATCAACTTGGATTTTCTTTCTTATTAACAACCAGCACACACATCACACCTCGAGCCCAGGAAGAAAAAAAAAGTTGAAGGGCTAAGATATAATCGCTCACCTTTTGCTGCAAAGAGTTTTACATTAGCCGGGCTCTTCAAACCAAGTTCATCACAGATCTGAAAACAGAAGGACCAGACGCTGAAGAATCGCAGTTCGATTAAACCCCATGAAAGAAGTAACGGTACACACCCTCAGGCTGCTGAACTGACCTGGGAGAAGACCTCAGTCGAGACCTCTGGAGCTGCGTTGAAGAAGTGCAGCACATTGCTTGGATGTTGGATGCGGTTCTTAGCCGCCTGCTCTGGCGAGGCGAAGCGATTGTTCCGACTGCCGTGGAAGTCCTTGAAGCTGCTGGTGCCGTCCTCCAGCTCATACGATTGGCCTGGCATGATGGCCTGCTGCTTGGACACACTGCGAGGAAGAACAGAAAGTGACCCTTATCCAACCCTGTCTTGCACCAAGTTCAACAAGTTAAAGCAATTCCGTTGAATTTTATATACATGAAGTCGTAAGAAGCTGCAAATGCTGACCCTGCTCACCAGTCAGCTCATGCTAATTCCTACAAACTTCCAATCAGGAGGGCATCGATAGAATAAAGAGGAGTCAGTTACTACAGCTGATGTGAAATTGAAGCCAAACATGACTGCCTTCATTACGGTGCTAATATTACAGTTAAAGGGAGAGGTTCAAGTGTTGGGATAAAGAACATAAAACTTTCTGGAGGCTCTACTTGAAAAGGCCATGATGGAAATAGTCGTATTCACTATCGTGCTGTCAAATTATCCATACACAAATGGCTCTGCAGGGGGAAAAAAATGAAAAAAGCAAGTGACAAAATGGTGAAGCAAGCAGGCTCAAAACACTTACCAAACGTTAAGTTTCTGGTTGAACAGGAAATAGTTGTTTAGATGACAAATGGCCCGGTCTACGGCATAGCAGTCTCCCATTTCGACCATGGCAGCACCTGGTTTGCTCTTCATGAATTTCACCTGGATTTCACCAAAAATAAAATCAACTCCTCGCTCTAAACCTTAAGATTTTTAAAAATACATGCCTTCAGGTGGCTGCTTAAGTCTTCTCTGCTTACCCTCTCAACATTGCCATAGAGGCAGAAGATGTTGAACACCCTGTCGGCATTTATTTTGGAAGGCTCCAGACCATAGACCATCATGACTGGCGACTCGGCATGGGCGCTGTATTCCCCTGGCGGTGGTGGAGGGGGGGCTCCGTACTGCCCACCATAGCGCTGACTCGACCCGCCCCTCCGCGGGCCTCCAATAGAAGGGCCCACGCGGCGCCCGTCGTACCCGCCATAGCTCTCGTCCTGGTACCCGTACCCACCTGACAAGCGCATACACAAACAACGATGGCTGAAATTTTAATCAGTTACATTTTCATGTGTTATTTCAATTCTGAATGACTCAACACAGCACCGTCTTGCTGCCACTGTGGATCTATGCACCCGATTTAAACAAGCACAACCACTCCCCATTTTTGTGAGTGAACGTGTTGGTGTTTGTACATGTCCGCCAGGAGCCTTACCGTACTCTGGAGGGTGGTGTCCCAGCAGAGCCGGCTGCCTCTGGCGCTTGTTGGAGTGGCCATTCATATCTGAGAGGCAGGAGAGGGAAGGAGGCCGAGAAAGGACAAAAGAAGAATACACAGTGACAGGGAGAAAGGGTGGAAGATGGATTTGCCAAAAAAAACAGCAGGATGGGAAACTCTGTAGCTCAATATATTAAATGACGTGTTGCTTAAAGACTGATGGATCAGAAAGAAAGAGGGCCAGAGATAGACGTCAGAAAAGGGGAACAACGCCAATATAAATAAAAATCTCATCCAATTGGGTAGATGAGCCAGAAACGTGGACCAGCCCCAAGTGTGAAAAGGAACGCAATGGAGACAAGTATGAGCAGCTACTAGAAACTCACATCACCAATCGATTATCGATCGATATATGATTATGTGATGCATTAAGAGAGAAAAACAGGAAGGATAAAGAGCCTGAATGCACACACACCTTGATTGCCCCCATCGCCATCAGCTTCTGCACCTGTTCAGGTACACACATTGCAAAGATAAATCTCAAAACTGGTTTCTGCGCATTTACTTCAACGCAAGACAACAGTCTTTAGCAAGGGGCTTAACTAAAGTAAACTTCCTAGACAGAACAGTGTTATGTGCCCTGGACATAATACAAGAAAAATATAGCAGTACTACAAAAACTCCTGATGCAGCACAGCAACAGGAAACTGGAGTCCACTGGATAAATATGCATTTGGAGATTGGAGGGGGAAAGCAAAAGCAAGTTAGGTACACATCATTTGGCAGATAACCTCTTGAAATAAAACCATGAAAGCATCACTCCAAGACAACATAAGCTTGGGGATACTTACAGCTCAAACTCAAGGAGAGGGGTAGAGGGCGGTGCAGGTGGCACGTGCTGTAAATTAGCCACTGGTGAGATCCTCTTCATCTCTGCCACTCGAAACTTAAAAAACATTTTTTTCCATTTTTCTCCCAACTCAGTTCAGTCTGACAGACTCTAGTGGCTGTCCTCTTTGTCCAAGATCAAAGTGCCACTGCAGCTCATCCACAGTCTTCCAGGAGTCCATAGTCTTATTTAAATACATTGTCCTTGTCATCACGCGCAGCTTGCAATTACGTAGATTTTTGCACATTTCAGATTGCTGTTCCCACTAGAGACAATGCCAAACCTGCATCATATTGGGAGGCATTACAAAGTAGGTCATGAGACTAAAAATTGAAAGGAAAAAAAAAAAAAAAACACATTGAGAGGTAGAATAGTTTGGGAGTTCTAGAGCAGCCTATAGAGAGAGGAGGCATCCTGGGTAATAAGTACTCTATAATCAAAAGTGTCGGCATGTGGTCTGTGTCGGTAGATCTACTTTGTGTTGCCATCTTCCTCATTACTGGTGGTGCGACATTCCTTCCAGTAATCAGAGCTATAGTCAGTAGGTCAGCACAGATGCTTTCTATGTAGTGTGTGAGCACGTTTTTGTTCAAGGAGCTGAGTGTGTGAGGAAGGAAAAATGTACAACCAAAGATGAGTAGGGCTCAGAGAAGGCGTTTGTTTTTCTTGAGTGACTCGTGTGCCTGTGGACGCCGTCTGTTTGGTGTCTATGGACTGGATCTTTTGTCTGTTTGCAACGTGTATTTTTCCCCCCTTGAAGATTCCTTTATCAGCACTTGGTGGTGTTGGTGCTGTGTCACAGTGGAGTGGTGATGGTACTCTCACAGTGGAGTGTGTCTTGTTCTTGAAGCACGATAAATTAGAAAATGTGTCATGCCATAGAAAGGGTAGCGCGTCTTCGTGGCTGTAGGGCTGTGATGATTCAGTAGATGGGTGCAAAATGTGCTCTCCTGTATGGAGTGTTTCTCTACTACGCTTATATTTTCCTTCTGCTTGTTGAAGGAGAAAATGCTCCTGCAGGTGTAGTTGAGGAAACTGAAATGTCTTCGATGCATGTATGAAAAGTGCTCTTCATTGTCCATGTGTGCTGTTGTAGCAGTTGATGTTCTGAAGTAGTTTCTTTTTTGTTGTTGTACGGCATAGGTGTTGAGGAGCAACTGGCCATGAGTAGGCATCAAGCATGCAAACTAAAAACTACAAAAATAAAAAATAACCTTTTAAGGAGGCCAATCAAATGCATGTCCATGAGTAACGCACAACACACAAAAATGCACTCAGCCTTACTGATAGCATTTTGGCGCAATTACGTAGAGGTTCCAAAACCTTTTGAGGAACTAAAGGACTTGCGAAACAATGCTGAACAAGAACTACGCTGTTCCTGGTTGAGTCCCTGTTATGCGTTTTGCACTGCACTGCAGGTGCCATGACCAGTATGTAAAATAACAGAATTGACGCAGACTGCGAGACAGATTGACATTTTCAGTAGTACTTTACTAAATCAAGCCCATCATTAGTCACCACCCCACGACCGCCAGAGACCCCCCATTACTTTCAGGACACAGGTACTCAAGCAAGGTTTGGATAGTTCTGGATTCAGATTAATTTTTTTTAAAGTACTGTGACGTACCACACTGCCCGGCGGTAAAGCACTATCTATATATGTATATGTATGGGTGTGTATATATATATATATATATTTTTTAAAGGTTACAGAAACTACAGCCCAGAAACTAAAATTCGGCCCCGAAACGTGCTTAAAAAACGTTCCAGAGGCCCTAAAAAAGTTCCTGGCTTCTTCAAAAGGTTTATGGGGTGGAAACGCGCTTTATGTAAAACGGCGCATTTCCCTGAATGACGCATAACTCAGTGGTCCAGTTGCTCCCGTCATCCCTGCCTTGTTGAGAAAGGGAGCTTGTAATGTTCTGAGAAGAATGCAAGATGGGTACATTTCATACACAAGGTCACAAAACAACCACTCTACCACCTGCTAAGCCTCACACTGTCTGCAAGGTAAGGTAATAGCCTGGCTGCACAACTGAACAACAATGCTCCTGAAGAGCAGTCTAACGTGGTCCACTCCCACCCGCTTAGCTATTCCCCCACAGCGGCAGTAAGGGTGCTGAGTTGTGTCAGAATAGAAAAAATGTCCGGCTGCTCACGTTACCTTGGTTGCCCAGGTTTGGATTGGTGTAGTCCCACGTGTCCTGATCGTTCTTGAACACGTTGAGGCGTGTTGGCTGACAGGAGGAAAACTAAATTAGGTGCGTTTCCACACATAGTTCATAGATTTTTGAGAGAACTTCTACAAAGTCAGTCAGCAAATTGTTGAGAGCGTCCATCGACTTATGTAAGAGGCCCTGAAACTGCTTTGGATCATACCGCGTAGCATAAAAGCAGGTGGATAGACACCCTACCATTGACACACAGCCTGTAACAAGTGTATACTATCTATGCATGCATGTATACTCAACCTAAATAAAACAGGATCCCACTTACCTTGGCATACTCAATCTTGAGCGTGCAGCAGCCCGAGTATATATCGGCACCATTGAGAGAGGCCTTGGCCCTCTGTGCACTCTGGACTGAATCGAACGTGGGAATAATTAAGGAAAAGGAAATACTTCCGAACAAAACAAATCCAGAAAATGGAAATAAAAAACAAACAAACAAAACACAACCACTATTTAACATGCGCTTACAAGGCAATTTATTCATCAATGCCAGGGTCTTTTCTAAAGTATCGTTGCATGTTGATTTGACACAGCCTGAAGCAGTAAAGGATATTCTACCATGGCCTGGACACCATTTTTCCTGAAGATGACAATTCTTTGAACAGGACCACAATTGTTGCAGATGGTGTACAACACGTCCTGTGAGATAAAAGGGGCCGGGGGGTTGGAGGAGTTGTGGTTTGTGAAAAAAGGATCATCATGTGTGGCTGTGGTTATTTTTGTGTGTGTTATATATATATATATATATACATAAATAAATCCACAACCGCCACAATTTTTTTTTTACAAACTAGAAGTTAGAGAGTGCTTAAGGGTATTACCGAAGTGATGGGATAAATGGGGTTCATGATGGTTAATAGCAAAACATTATTAACGCTGCGAGAGTCGTCAGAATCGCCGGGCCGAGAGATCTTCTGACTGGTTGAGTAATTCACATAGGCAGGATTTCCAGCAATGTAGATCTGGTTGTCGGTGGCATACGTTACAGCATTGCAGGAGCCGCTCATATCCTCATATTCAACTAGGGCTTGGCGCTTTTTGGGCATCAGCACCACATAACTGTAGAAACGGGAAAGAATTTTACAGGATACCGTACCGTACACATCACACCTACTGCCGTTGTGGAAAACTACAAACGCAATTTGAGTTTAGAGTGTCAACCAAGGCTAAAGCTGTGCGTTTTCATTTTGAGGGAGGTAAGGCAGGGTTAGAACAGCTGGACAGGTGAGTTTACAGTTTAGGATACTGTTACATAATATACTTGTTGTAAAGGCGTTTTCACATGATCGTACATGAAATCTAGACCTTGTGATTGTAATTAATAAATATTTCTTGTCAACTATCTTGTAGTATATTTAAATGCGTCAATAGAAGTGAAGCTTGTTCAAGACTGGCAAATCTAGTCTTGGTTTATGAGCATTCCGTTCCAACCGTACATTTAGACTACAACGCGTCTCGCTGCTTTGCTGGCAGTCTCAGGCCCAAACTAAATATTGACAGCACATGTACAGTGGCCTGCAAAAGTATTCGACCCCCATGAAAGTCATCAGATTTGTCTGAAGTGCAAACGATAAACACACACAGGTTTTCCTGTCAGTCATTTATATTGCAAACTCATTCTCTTACAGGGAATTTTCAAAGTTAAAATTGATTATTGGTCAGCAAATCTTTCAGAGAAATTCAAAAACCGAAAACGCTGCTTGCGCAAGTATTCAACTCCTAAACATTAGTATTCGGTAGAGCCACCTTTGGTTGCGACAACAGCTTTAAGTCTTTTGGGGTAAGTATCTACCAGCTTTTTACACTGTTCAGGAGTCATTTCTGCCCATTCTTCTGGGCAGATTTGCTCCAGGGTCTTCAGGTTGGTGCCACCGATTCTCAATGGGACTCAGATCTGGACTTTGACTTGACCACGGCAGAACATTCACCTTTTAGTTTTTTAACCACTCCTGTGTTGTGTTGGCCATGTGCTTGGGATCATTGTCCTGCCGAAAGGTGAAGTTTCTCCCAAGCTTTAGTTTTTTTTGCAGACTGAAGCAGGTTCTCTTATAATATCTCCCTGTACTTTTTTCTTCAGTTTTGGCAAGATGCCCAGTTCCTGAGGTTGAAAAGCACCCCAGAGCATGCTGCTGCCACCACCATACTTCACTGTAGGGATGGTGTTAATTGAGGTATGGCTGTGCTAGATTTAAGCCGCACATAGCGCTTTGAAAATTTCCCAAATATCTCCATCTTGGTCTCATCAGACCACAAAACCTTGTCCCACATCTTCCCTGGGTCACTCTCATGTTTTCTGGCAAACTCTAGACGTGCTTTCAAATGGTTCTTCTTGAGTAATGGCTTCTTTCTAGCCATCCACCCAAACAGTCCAGAATTATGTAGCGCTCTTGAAATAGTTGACTGGTGCACCTTCACTCCAGTCTCAGCCACTGAACTCTGTAACTCCTTCAGAGTGACTGTTGGCCTCATTGCGGCTTCCCTCACCAGGCTCCGTCTTGTTTGGGCGCAGAGTTTTGAGGGACGGCCTTGTCTAGGCAGTGCTTAGGTGGTGTGATGCAGCTTCTACTTCCTCAGTATTGATCCAACAAGAATTTCTATTACCTTATCTTTAACTTCCTTAGAATGCGCTTTAATCTTCATTTTCACTCCTTTCCTTCAGATTGATAGTCTTTCCAATGACAGTTCAACTAAAGGGGGGTTGTAAGCTGTTTTAATGTTTCATAGGTGGAGGCCAATCGTAAGACACTTGTGTCCTCGTTAAGGCAAAATTTCAGCTGTGTATTTTTATTTTTTTTATAAACCTTTCATTCTTCTGGAGCTTCCAGAGCACAGGGGTTGAATACCTACGCAAGCAGCATTTTTCAGTTTTTTTATTTCTTTGAAAGATTTGCTGACCAATAATAAATTTTCACTTAGGGTTTGAAAATTCCCTGCAAGAGAAAATGAGCAATAAAAAAATGGAAAACTATCATTTGTAATTCAGACAAATCGGATAACTTCCGGATAAGCATCGGTTAATGCTTTTGCAAGCCACTGTGTATAGACCTGCGATAAACTTGAACTGAATCTGGCCCCTTTCAACATAGAGGACACAACGACGTTTCGCAGTAATTACCAACAGCGGATAATGAAGGATTTACGGTTCTTATATCTATGGCTGACTACACTTGTGAAAGCCAAAACTAGCTAAAGCCCTAACGAGCCAAATGACCAAACATGCTAGTTCCATGACACGTTTAAAGATCTGATTGGAAAAACAGCAATGATCCCCATTTTCTCCTGAAGCTTATCACAAGTAACACCATTGCATAATGTGGGATTTATACGTTAAAAGGAGATCTTGAGAGGACTCATTTATGTGACCGTTTTTCATATTTACATCTGGACACAAGTGTTTCCCACTACTTCACCAAGTCAACTAAATTACAACCCAAATACTAAAACTTAACCATTTCATCTTTCAATTAAGTAATGATTGCCCAACCAAGTCTCATTCCTTTCAGCATTCCCTTTAGATGGACGGAAACCACTAGAAGATAATTCAGGTAAATTGTGACTGGACTAACACTTTAAATTAGCATTAACCCACCAATGTTATCTGCCAACTGAGAATTGCCCACAAATGAGAAATATATAAAAAGGTTACTGTCCAAAATATTTAATCTTTCATGATATACAATTACGGCTATATCGCCCCACCCCTACGCCCAACGAGGTAGGAACACAGGCAAATTTACCCTTCAAAAGTTACTGGAACATAGCATATTGCACATTACCTGATGGTTCCAAACTCCTGCAAGGCTTCAACAATGTCTGCTTCCAAAACACCGTCCACCAGCCCTCGTATGTGGACCACGAGGGACGGGAGAGGTTTGTGAGGGTCATCGTAGCCCTCCTGCAACACACAATGGCCATGCAAGTTGCGTTTTAGCAAAGACACAAGTGTTGTGATCCAACGGAAAGTTGCTTTCCAATTCAAAAAAGGTACAGTTCGATGAGAACTCGAATTGTAACAGAAAGCTGGAAGTGATGCGGTATTAATGATATAGGTCCACTGCTTATTAACTACATTAGTCTAATAAGGGCAGTGGTGGCTCACTGGACTACTGATCAGAAGGTCGTGGGTTCAAACCTCAGCTGCCACTGTTGGGCCCTTGAGCAAGGCCCTTAAACCCTCCCTGCTCCAGGGGCGCTGTATCATAACTGCCCCTTCGCTCTGACCCCATCTTACCAACATGCTGGGATATGTGAAGAATCAAATTTCACTGCACTGTACTTGCATATGTGACAATAAAGAAGCTTTCTAAATTTCTAGCTTCAGTGCAAAACTAAAGAAACAAACTTCAGACACCAACCACGTCCTGGCTGATCGACTGCATTTGGGGATGAGGAGGAAAGGGGTGTACTGTGTACTTTCTTCTTCTTCTTTCCTTCCCTCCTACAGAACTATTGTTTGAAGTTTTCCCCCCTGCCCCAACTAAAGCTCATGTTAGTCCCAGTCTTCAGTTCTGGTGAAGCTCTGATCTCATTTGTACCAGCACGTTATGATGACTAATAAAAGATTTAGAGCTGAATTGAACAAACAGGCGACACTCGGCTGTTGTTAAAGCGGTTTAATCCTTCATCATTAGTTGTCCCGCAATCTGATACACCTATATAAACCCGCAGAAATGCTTTATTACACTGCATGTCCTTTAGGGAGCCATTTGGAATTTAACCGACGTTTGGTATCTATTAAACAACGTAGATACCGTCCAGGGGATTTAAGCCCATCGAGTGATAAGTGCACAGGACACGTCTGGTAAAAGCTAAGCTTCAGTAATATGCAAATAAAACAACGAATCTGTGTTAGCCTCATCAAATCCATCGATCCATATTCTCCTAAAACCAGGCCTTATTAACGCGGCGTGGCCTGTTGGCTCGTTGTTCCATGCGAGCTATGCTAACGAGCTATGCTAACGAGCTAGCCAAGTACATTCATTCATCCAGGCCTGTTCGCTAGCATGCTAGCTAGCTAGCCTTCAAAGCGCTAACCAATTAGCACGGTAGTGATGACATACAGCCTTATGAACGTGCACGAGCGCGTTTCCACTTTAAGTGAGGGTGCTGAAATGCATTCACACACACACACACACACACACACACACACACACACACACACACACACACACACACACACACACACACTCTCAAACTCTCACACACACAATCACACACTCTCAAACTCTCACACACACA
>JAOUQW010000021.1:9228337-9238742 GCA_028565825.1 Olivaichthys viedmensis
ATTAGCACGGTAGTGATGACATACAGCCTTATGAACGTGCACGAGCGCGTTTCCATTTTAAGTGAGGGTGCTGAAATGCATTCACACACACACACACACACACACACACTGTTCTGCGCGTTTTTTAAATTAAAATAAAATTAGTCCGGTGCCGCTTTTTTTTTGGGGAGGAGGGAAAAAAAAAAGAAACAAAGACATCCAGCTAAGCAAGTGTAGCTAATCAGGGTTATGCGGCTAGCTCGCGCCACTTCACGCGCCGCGTCTTCAGCCTCCAAAACAAAAATCCAACCGAAAACGCGACAGATATTTTCCAGGCACATATATATATAACTTACAGTCGCCATTCCTCCGTCGTTGTCCGTTTTTTGACGCTTTGTTGCCCTGCCTCCCTCGCCGTAGTACCGGGCCGTCTGAGTAGCCATGTTGTCCCGTTAGATTTTTTCCCACACATCAAATGAAAATGGACGAGAAAATACGAGCCCGTGTGTTCCCGCCCCCCGCGACCTCCCATTTGACGGAAAAACAGCCAATCTAGGCAATCAACCAATAAGGAACGTACAACAGTGCCGAACGCTCATTGATTGGACAGCGATGTTCTTTCAGGTTAACCCCCCCAACAACAAAAAAACAAAACAAAAAACATTAAATTAAAAAATGACTAAAACTCCATAAACCGGTTACATTCAAAACATACTTGCACGGACGTATTTAGACTCATGGTGTAATTAAAACGGATTGCATTTAAGAGCACATATAGTATTTATATAACTTCCAAATATTCCGTTAGAATTAAAATGCCCGTTCTGTTTGCTTGAGTCGATTCATTCAAGGTAGAATCAGTGACTCGGTTCAAGTAGATCAGTGATGCGTGTTTCACCGTTCTGGACCATCCAACTGTATAGTTCCACTTAATGAATTGATTTATGATGAAATATTACATGTGCACAAGAGTTTATTTAGAGTAATTATGCTAAAAATGAATTTTTTTTTTTTTTTGTAAAATCAAAATCTTATTCCAAACTTCTAGCAACATGTATAAATATAGATATGACTGAAAAAAAACACTATGATGAACACTTATCAGTTCATTATTTGGACCGTCTAATCCTTTACATTAAATCAGCATTACTACACTTTATATTTTTCCGTGTGATCCTTTGATCCATGTGCAACGCTTGTTTTTCAGTGAAGCAAAACGACAAATTTCATTTCATGCAAAGTGTATTTGCATTAGGATCGGGGGATTGTGTGCAAATATTAAGCGTGCTTACATATTATATATATATATATACACACACACACTGTACTTAAATAAGAAAGGTTCACCTTGTTCGCAAAGCCGTCTCACACTTTCCGCTCTCCCATTTTTTTGTGTGAAAATTCTCATGTCATGCCATAACTCTTTATTAATTTTTTTTGTTCATTTCCAGTGTAAACTTACAAGCAAACCAGAAAACTCAGTACAGCCTTTTTAAGCCTACTATCATTTCTTTCTAATTAATATATATAGAGCAAAAATATACAAATGTCAATTTATTACCGAAGGAGAAAAAAAAAAATCTGGTATCAATCAACAATTTTTAAGGATAATCAGTGGATAGACATTAAGAGTGCACAAAAATTCTCTTAGACAAGCAGAACTGAACAGATATGAAATATCATATCCCATAAGCTTCATGTTTGGGGAAAAACAGGGCAAAGAAAGCAGGAAAGGAAGTGATTTGGGTTTAGGGGTTCTCCACTCGATCTTCATCTGGGGAGGTGGGGCCTTTTTTCAGGCTGGGGGACCTGGAATGGCTGGAACACAGAGAAAAAGGGATTCAGTGCAGATAACATCTATCCGACGCAAACACAAAATCCTCCAAGAACTTAGCACAGCTTCACCCGTGTTCCTCTTGGACGGCTCTGACTTTTGAGCTTGATATCTTTCAGTGCTGCCTGAGAACTGCTTGCGGGGGTGAACATATTAACATTCTGACGTGGTGATCTAGATATGATAGCAGGACTGTCCTCACCGTAAAACATCATGGAGCTAGAATACACTGGTTCTGGTAGCTTAACAAATGACAAGCTGTCTTGGGGTAATCTACCATTTGGGTGAGAACCTTAAACTCCAGGAAAGCAGCTGAGCACTAAAATCATATAGAGTTAAAGAAATACGCCAGGGTTTTTCAACCTAATCTCTCTTCCCTGCATCTGTAGGGTATGTGCGATTACCACTGACAATAAAAAGAAAACAGTAAACTTGTTTACCCTACTAAAAAAAATTAAAATAAAAAATTAATAAATAAAAAAATCTCTCTTATAACGGAAGCCTAAGAGCAATAATCGTTTAAAATACGTGACTACATCATGCAAATTCAAAACTACAACTGTTACACTCAGTCTTAGAATGACACAGACATGAAAGAATTTCTTCCCAAAACTGTTCTTATGTAGTTTTATCCAACTTTCCAACCCTGGAGCAATTTCGTAAAAAGTCAATTCGCTTATTTACACTTTGCTGGAGGTTTTGTGGTTACGCTAAGAACACGTATCTACAAATTCCTCCCTCCGAAAAAGTAGTCCCATCTCTAAAATGATGAACTATACAGATTTAGAGCTCAATTTACAAATACCTTTGCCTGAAGAATTCATAAAAGCGTTCTGCAAAAAATACGGAGTTTTCCCATAAATGTTTATTGATGGAATGCAATAGCTGCCCTTAGTCTAACACTGTAAGCACGTTTCGCTTAAACAGGTTTTCTGTTCTCTTCTTAGTACGTGTTGAAATTATTGTCGGTGGTAATCGCACACAAGTTACAGAAGAGGTGTATAAATTTAAACGGAGTATAAATTTAAGGTGACGAGTTGCTTGAAGCAAACTGCTGACTGCAATCAGCTAATGATAAGACCATTTTAGAACCCAAGAGTGCCACCCTCTCACATGAGCCAGCTACAAAAACATGTCCTAAATCCATCATCTCTAACAGTACCAACATATTACTGTAGTCAGAAAATCTCACCTCATTTCTGTAAACCAGGGTTAGATTGCTGAAAACCCCACACACGCACGCAAACACAGTGTGCTACGTGTGCTCCTTACACTTGCACGCACTCACACGCTCACTCGCTCGATCATACTCACTCACTCTCTCACAGGGGTGATAATCACTGCATGCCCTGCACATGGTTCAGCATTAAGTAAATGTTCACAGAGAATCTGGCTTTACTATAACCAGGGCTCATATCAAGAAGGACAGTAACTCTTGGGTTGGTTACCTTTGCAGACAGTGGCGGAAACAACATACACAGAAGCGACGGATGCTAGAACTCGAAGACACACTCGCAGAGGTCTTGAAGACTGATCTCTCGTCTCTCTCTTTCTCTCACACACCCTTCTCAGAAGCTAAGCATGAAGCCGGAGCTTTGAAGGAAAAAAGGGGGGGGGAAGGGGGGGGGGGGCCCATAACTCTCAGCCCAGCATTTCTGGTCTGCAGTGGTAGTGCATGGGACGGGAGTGGGGCGGGTGGAACAACTGTTTGAGTACGCGCAGGATGCCCTCGGACGATCTCTTTAAACCAGCGCGTCGGGAGTCTGATCTCAGGTAAGCCTTTTTGTCACCCTCCTGAAGGACGTTTAACACGGCAAGGACGAGCCCTGGTCAGTGCCGTCCACTCCCGCACTCTTTAGGAAAAGACAAGAACAGCCTGCAGCAATTGGTCACCGGAGTCTGATCATGACAGATTTGTGCTTGCTTTCTTTGGTTCGTTTTTTTTGGAGGGCGATCTTGGTCACTCTCTGTAGCTAATCAACATGAGGCTGGATCTGAGGGAGAAGAGAGAAGAGAAGATTCCCCAAGTCTTACCCCCCTCCCTGACTCTCCCTCCCTTAAACAAAAATACTGACTCCTGGAGTCCATCATAAGATATGTGTGCGAGTTGTTTTTAGTACCTAAGCACGGCCTGACCAAGTCAATCTAGACTAGGTGACCTTCAAAGTAATAGGACATTTCAGACAGTGTTAGGAATTTAAATAATGGAGTGGAAATGACGGGCTGGGCCAATGCTCCCTCACTTGGTTTTGCAAAGGCTTTGAATCCCTATCTGTTGCTTCTAACCGCCCCTGCTTCATCCATCCATCTCCATCACCCATCCGTCCATCCATGGCTGGAGCTGCGTTGTCAGACTAAAGGGCTTACCTCTGGTGGTAGCTGTGTTCAGGAGAAAGTATGGAATATATAGTGGTCTATTTTAAACTAACCCAGGAATACTATTTTTTCCTGACTATGAGCAACGGGTCTATCTAAGCTGGCTGTGTTCGTTCATATACATGACACTTGTGATTGGGTGGGGCCTACAAGACTTTCTAATCCACATAATCTCACTTTCTAACCAACATATGCTTCAAGATGATTGATCAGAAGAATGACAGGATCAGGACATTTAGAGAAAAGCAGATGCGATATCGATAGGGACCAGGAACCTACCTGTGCCTCTTAGGGCTGTGGGAGCGGGACCTAGATCGAGAGCGAGAGCGCGAGGCAGATCCGGAGCGAGAGCGAGATCGAGAGCGACTGAAAGAATATAAACCAAACAGCATTCTTGTGTAAGGGCTAGGTTCACAAACAGCAAGGAGAAAGTAACGATCACAGATTAGTGTCATACCTCCGAACAGGAGTCCTCGACTTTGAGCGGGCTGCAGTGCCAGACCTTGATGGGGTTCTTTAGGGAATAAAGCATGTACATTATTTATACGTTTCGTCAAATTATGTTAGGTGTAACCCAGATTTGAAAACCTCGCTGATCATTTTAATGGCAGTTATAGCCACTGTCGTTCAACAGCCATTTCCAACCCCGTACCTGCTCCTGCGCTTTGAGTGAGATGAAGAACGATATCTCCTGTGAAAATACAAGAGGAAAAATGTTATTTAGTGAAGAAAACTGACAATGCTGCTGTAACAGTTTTCCAGTAGCACCATAAAAACCTCCATCTACCGCACAGCAGTTAACATCTAAATGAGCAATGAAAAGCTGACAAATCACACCGTGAATTTCGGATTTATTGTGTATGATTAATGATAAGACAAAGTGTTTTTTCGTGTTCCTGAAAAATTGGAATTTTGGACATACATGGTTTGGTTTTTCATTGGACAGCGACGATATGTAGTATGATCATCAGACTCCAGTTATTTTGAGAAACTGAATTTTTTTGTTTTGTTTTTAGCTTTTAATCCTGTTGTTCTAGATTGTAGTGGAGAAGCAGTATGAACACAAGCTTGCCGACATTTAAGACTAGAGAAATGTAAAAGAGAGATTTCATTACTGTACCTATTGAATATATTACGGTCATTTTGTATGCTATGAATTATAATATAGTGAAAATTCTCACCGGCTACAGCTGCGGCTTCGGGAGCGCGAGCGGTTGCGGCGGCTCCTTGATCTAGAGCGAGATCGAGAACGGGATCTGTGAAAGAGAACAAGAAAAATGCAGTTCATACAGCTTTGTTAAATCATTACTGGCCATTACTGCTTTTGGGACCACTACATACTTCTTTGAGCTCACCTAAAGCCGCCCTATTAAATCTGAAAAGCCTTTATCGGCACAGAAACTGTAAACCGTAATGGTTACCCTTGAAACCATTAGACCCGTCTGCCTTTGAAAGTCGATTAATTACATTAAGTCAAAAAAAAGGACACTCTGAATTTCCTTTTGACACGGCAGTGAGCTTTGCACCTGCTTCGACGTCCTCTCTTGCTGAAGCGGTAGCAGTCGTAAGCGTAGTGGCCCCTGTCTCCGCACTGATAGCATCGATCGTTTGGGTTAAACGCACGGCGACTGGCTCGCCCGTATCGGCTCTTCCTAGACATGCCAGTGGACAGCTCCACGCGAATCCGAGATCCACCCATTTGCCTGAAAGTGTGATGAGAAAAACAGGTGTGATAATGGAACAAACATGCATGAGCCAGCATCTCCACCCGCTGGTGACATCAGCTGCAACAACAGATGCAATCCCTAGGGTTTTCTCTAAACACCAACATAGTGAGATTACCTAGACATGATATAAAGACGATCCGACAGTCGGCATCCAGTGTTTCATAAACCCCCCAAAAAATGCACATGTTTAAATGAACCTACTTTCCATCCATTCCTTTCACGGCATCCTCTGCGTCCCGGGCGTCTTCGTATTCCACGAAAGCGAAACCAGGTGGGTTCCTGGCCACCCAAACGCTGCGCAAAGGGCCATAGTAGCTGAAAGCCCGCTCTATTTCCCCTTTAGCAGCTCCACTGCCCAGCTCGCCCACGTACACCTTACACTCCAAGTTCCGGGAGGAACTGCGAGACGACGAAGACGAGTAGTACGACATCCCTCTGCTTACCTAAAGGAAGAGGAAGAACATAGATATGCGCAGTCAGAGTCAGGTACTGGTACCACAGGGTTCCCAAATCGAGTCCTGGAGAGCCAGAGACCAGGAGTCTGGTGATTTACCTGCTCAACTCAAACGCCTGATTTAACCCACCAGTCGATTCGCATGTTCAGTGGGTGTGTGTATGTCTGTGTGTGTGTGTGTGTGTGTCTGTGTGTGTGTGTGTCTGTATGTGTGTGTCTGTGTGTGTGTGTGTGTGTCTGTGTGTGTGTGTGTCTGTATGTGTGTGTGTGTGTATGTGTGTGTGTCTGTGTGTCTGTCTGTCTGTCTGTATGTATGTGTGTGTATGTGTGTGTGTGTGTGTGTATGTCTGTGTGTGTGTGTGTGTGTGTGTGTATGTCTGTGCGTGTATGTGTGTGTCTGTCTGTATGTATGTGTGTGTGTGTGTATGTGTGTGTCTGTCTGTGTCTGTCTGTATGTGTGTGTGTGTGTGTGTGTGTCTGTCTGTCTGTCTGTGTCTCACATCTTGCTTTTGGGTAGGGCAAAAAGTACAGCGCGTGCACCTGTAGCTCCAGGTAGGCACATGTGCTGGGTGATGCGTTGAAGGTGTCAAGGGCTGAATCCCAAACGGCTCCATACTTCCTTTATAGGTGCACTACATGGGGTTCTCCAGCTGTAACGCTTTCTACGGCCTATTTAGTGCACTTTACGTCCAAGAGGGAGCCGTTTGAGATACAGCCGAAGGAGTGGGTGGGACATGGCGCCCCTCAAACCCGAACCCAAGGAGCGTTTAAAACGCATCTGGACAAGTGCCAGACAACACGAGCCCGGAGCCCGGAGCACGGTTTCTGTTAGCATCAGGCTAAAGACTCCGACAGCCGAGACGCTCTCACATAACAGCCAAAGTCCCTTCATAAATACAGTAAAGCGAGACAAACACACTTCGCTTCGTAAAGGCGTTATATTAGCGTTAACTCCACCTCCATAACCGGCGCGTTATTTATTCTTTTCTCACCTATATTCCGACAAGTCCCGCCTCCTCCGCTACGATTGGCTAGTGCACGCCGTCCCGCTCGTGGGTTAAACTATTAAACCAATCCTGGTGCATTAGGCGGGTTCTACTAGCCAATCACATGATAGAAACCGAGGTTTTGCCGGAATAGCGGTTGGAAAAGAAAAAAAAAAGCCAGCGCATCACCGGCGTCTTGTCTGGTACAGCAGAAAAGCAGCGCTAGGCTAAGACCGAAGCTGTAGCAGGGTTGCCAGATACGATCGAGTGTTTCCAAGCATGTCACACTTTTTAAAACCATGTAAAAAAAAAAAAATAGGAACCAAATTATAACTAAACTTCATTTTATTCCGTCAGCACAACTATTTTATTTTTTATTTATTATTATTATTTTTTTTTTTGGAGCTCGATCGGTTTAAGGGAAAAAAAAAATTCCCAGTAAGACACGATCTGGCAACCCTGATCTTAGCGTTAGCTCGGTGGCTAAGCTAAGCGGCTGCGCTCAAACTTATTCGACCAGCTGTAAGCGTCCCAGTTTTGCAAAAATACTAAATTGTGCAATGTGACTTTATTCGAATGCGTTTTTTTTTTTTTTTTTCTTCTCTCTCTCTCTCCATCCATCCATCCACACGAACGTGTGACTTTAAATTCTAAAATGATTTACAACTAAAAGTAATAAAAGTAAGCTCGCGCATCCTTCTCCAAAGATGAAGTATGTACCAAGAGGACCTGAGAGAAGCCAGGGTAACCGGCCGGCGCTAGGACCCGGCAGGTTCTTTGTTTGGGTAACATTGGTTAGAGATGCCGTGCCTTTCCGCGAAAATAACCCACATCCGAACGACTTTTTATACCGAAATATGGAGAAAAAATGGCGGTGACGTGATCACTCACCGTCCGATGCTGTCAGGTTAATCCTATCTGCCCAAGAGCTCCAGCTTTGACCCACGAAATCATCGAGACAAGGCACCCGCCGTTCCAGAGCAGCCATTACTTTAACTGCGCGTTCACGCACCGCCATCATCACGGCGCGGCGAGTCACTTACGTCATACTGCGCGCTCCCGCGAGCGAAAGGAAGCAAGCCTCCATGCACGGCCCTTCCTGTGTGTGGACACCAAGCTCTTGATATGGTCTTCATTTCTACACTGTTTACATGTGTAGCTCAGATAACCCGACCCCTGTGATCGTGTACAGGCTGAAGACCGTGAAAAATAAATAATAATAATAATAATAATAAAGTCAGCAGATTTATTTCATGCAACAAAAATCCAACTATTCAAAAATATTAAGCCCATTTCAGGCAAATGTTGACAATCGTATTTGGTTTTATTGGCACCCACAACCCAGTTGCACGGTGTTAAAACTTTCCAAACCCTTTGCATCATATTAACAGCACTTTTTCCCCCAAGTTATATTAAAATTGCATTTTCCAAGTTGACATTATTTATACTTGTTTCTAAGTTATTGACCTTTAGTCTCGAAGAAAGACACTCCCGAGACTGGCACTGTGACCCGTTTGATTCAGGCTTATATCTGTAAACACCTATAACAATTGTAGTTCACGGGGGTGCCAATAGGAATTTTGGGGCCCCCCTGACTGACCATACATTACACATTCACTGAGGTCCCCGGACCCCACTTTAAGAACCACTGAACTTGACTATACTTCCAGAAAACTTAAATTCTCACACACACACACACACAGACACACAGAGAGAGAGAGAGAGAGAGAGAGAGAGAGAGAGAGAGAGAGAGAGAGAGAGCTTAACGTTAAGTTCCTTCCCTCTGCTTTTTCAATCGTACATCAATAATGGCACTGAAACATCCTTCCCTCCACACTGACTCCATTTCCTCAGAGAGGCCTAAAACAATGTAAAGATTTTTGTCCCTTGTTGTTTAAAAATCTAAAAACTGGAGTGTGTGTAGATAAACGTGTAGAACGAACATACTACAGGGCCGTCCACATGCAACACTTTTTATTGATATAACTCTGCACGCCACCGCATCGTTAATTTGAACTTGTGAGGATATTTACACATACTGTATAATATAAGGTGAACTTCAGATGCATTTATTAATTTTTTTTTAAACAGTCCTGCTATTTAAGAGAACTAAAGATAATTAAAAACAACCGTTTTCTCGGTTATTTAATGAGCAGCTGTATATTGTTGCATCAGTAGTTCATGCAAATTAAAAGGTCTAGAGCTGATTCTGTGGCAATTTGCATCTGGGATTTATTGCAGGTGTCAAAGCCAGTAAAGCAGGTCATCCTAAGGCTTAACTGCAACTGCAGGTATGCAGTTCAGCAAAAATTAAAACACGCACAATTCTAGCATTAGCCCAAACGTAGTCGAGCAGCCAAGTCATGTTTGCTTCTTTAGGTTTGCACTGGAGCTACGAGGCTAATGTAGCTAACAAGCGATGGAACTAAATCTAACTAAAAATATTTTCTGTTATTATATGCCCACCACAAACTCTTTAAAGCGTCCGTCTGCAATTTTTAAAAAGTGTTTCTAGACCTATAATATCGAACCAATTTCAAAGATTCCTTAAAAACTGAGACAGCATAAACGTCTTGGCCGATCGGCTGCGTTAGGAAAGCTGTGTGAACTGGACCCATTTCGATAATCAATCCTATGATGCACCATGTTATTTTCTTGATTTGTTCATTTAGTTAAGGTCACGTTTAAATGTGCTGTTTTTGAATTTCTAAAAGTCGAGTGTGTCATTAGTCTAATTTTAAAAAATGATACACACGACCAGCCAGAAGTTTGAACACCTGTTTTCTTCAGTTTTACTATTTACTACTATTTTATAATAATAATAATAAAGACTTTATTATCATTAACACTATGAACACAGTGACCAAGAAAAGCGTTAAACAAATCCAAACCTAGCTTCTATGTGAAATAGTTAACAGTGTTCCTGATGAAGCTCTGCACACTCTCACCATCTTCGAAAACCAGCTTCATGCGGGAGCTTCACCCAGGAGCCTTTTCTTAAACTTCCCAAATAGACTGAGTCACTTGTTGTTCTGCTTCTCCTCACGCT
>JAOUQW010000021.1:9265410-9280334 GCA_028565825.1 Olivaichthys viedmensis
AACAGGACAACAGAACAGTATTAAAAGGGGTGGTCTGTAAAATGTCTGTAAACAATATTGACTGGGGAAAGTGTCCCCAGTCAATGCTGACATGCTGAGGGAGAAAATAAAGAAACAAAGAACTTTTATATGGTTAAACATTTTAACGACACAAAAGCAAGACATTTTGAGAATCAGTCTAATTAAAGATGTCCATACGAACTTCCAAACACTGAGTGGACTAATGATCCAGAAGCACCACCTCCTCTTACCTTGTTTTTTTCCAAAAATTTTATATTTTGTGTGTGGCTTGAGCCTTTTTTTTTTTTTCTTTTTTAATAACTCATGTGGAATTCACCAATAGATTTTTTTTACAGAATTTACAGATTTGAATTACACACGCGCGAACTGTAACAGAACTGTTATTCAAACGAAGGCAAGTTAGCTGTATAATGTAGATTTAACTTGCGAGCTTTAGTCAATCCATAGTCACCCAACTATCAGGAGAATGGATATTAAATTCAGTTATAGAAAGTAACGAAGCTTTGGAGCTGACGGTGCAGTGATTCAGACCTGCGCTCTGTCCTGCCTGCAACGCAATTAACGCCGTAACTCCTAAACAACTAAAAAAGCAGTTACTTTATTCCTAGCTTTGATCTTATCTTATTTGTTAAAGCTTTCATCACATACTCAGGCTGTGGAAATATAAATAACTATAGAATTATGTTCACGAGAGAGAGAGAGAGAGAGAGAGAGAGAGTGAGAGAGTGAGAGAGAGAGTGAGTGAGAGAGAGAGAGAAAGGGCAAAAGAAAGGAGCAGAGAGCTACAGAAGGAAATATGGTAGATTAGCTAGCTACATTTTAAAAGTCAAGACGGTGAGATTTTATATTGTCTTCTTTAGATGAGTTCACATGCTGCAACATCCTCATCTCCATCGCAGCGTGCTGAATTTGGTTTGAACAGACATAATCAAAACACGCTTTCACAAAACACTACTTGCTGTTTACTACCCCAGATGGTAAAGTCTCTCTGCAGAAAGAGTGACCATATTCCATTAAAGGTGTGTCTTGGAGTTCATATGTGAAAATGAGGGCGGCTTTGAGTGTCTTTGAGTCCATATAAAGAAGTCTTCAAGTAGGAAGGAGGAAGTCATTATGATTCATATTCAGTATGTGCATGTATTTTCACATGTTTTGTTAACCACCTACCTTACATAAACTAACTTAACAGGATTTCTGAGAACACTTTTTTTTAAGTCATATTCATAAATGTTCTTAATCTTCACTGCTAATGCTAACTATCAGGCGAACATTAGCTAACTTGACAGAATATCTGAGAAATCCTCTTTGAGTGCAATCATAAAACTACTTTTGAGTGCTGAGTGCTACTCAGAAATGTTTGAAGGGTCTTCGAGTTTATCTGTCAGCAGTGTGCAGACAAACTTTCTTTGTCTCGTGTGTTAGGGGGATCAGCCCAGATGTAAGAAACAATTTATTTCCCAGAATGCCTAAATGCCATTATGTTTTCTGTTGTACTCTTTTTGGTTAGAATATGGTTTAGACAGGTCACTTGGAAAATTCCTGATACCATCGTTGTGTGGTATAAAAATACCAAGGAGGATTGCTTTATATTTGTATAAAGAGAAATTAGGAGCACCAACACACATCATAAAACTACCATCTTACCCTATTCCCCTTTTGGTTAGACATGCAATAGAAACTAGCACAGTTGTCTTCCATTTATTTACTAATCATTTATTATTGAATCACTTAAATGTTTTCTACTGATGTATTTGCACTGTCTATATGTGTAAAAATGTGGTAAGTACTGTCATCCATCCATCCATCCATTCATCCATCCATCCATCTTTCCACTTTGTTTCACTGGTAATTCCTTAAGTTGTGCCTGAATCTAATCTATCATGTGTGAAATTTGCTTGGTAGATAGATGATAAGAAGTCAAGGCATGTGGAAGGATCGAAAGAAACAGAGAACAAGGGAGAAAAGGATAGAAAAATAGATTAATCTTTCATGTGTAGGGCAAAAAGAAACAGTTTTGATTAGAAAAAGATGTTCTATATTTGACTGCAAAAAAATGCTTGACATCCTTGGAATTCAGCAAGAATCTTTATAGGGGTTTATTCTAATCCCAAAGCATAAATCTGAACTGAACGCATCAAAGAGGCACTTCTGGCCATAATATTCTTCTATGAAGCAAAATATGGAAATGTTCTGCCTTACATTTGAGGGCCGTACACGACACTACTGTTTGCATGAAACCAATTGGTTTGAAGTTGGTAGGCCTGGTAAACAATAAAGGCCCTATTTCTGTAATCATAACGAAAATACAAAAATAGGGCATAAGATCCTGGCCTTAGCGCATGTGGGTGTGGCAGATATGTTCTTGTTTTTTTACCATTGGTGTAGGCGGTAACCTGGAGAAGAGCAACTGTCAAAAGGTGTGGGGTTAGAATTAATGCATCATCAAGAGGTGTGGTTAGGCATGCTGCTGCGATATCCAATCCATAAATATACAATTAGATTTCACTTACAGGTTTCACGTCGATATTTTAGTTCTAGATATAACCGACTGGCTGACATCCGACTGGCTAATTCCTCGTCTCTATGATGGCAATAAATTTGCAGTCTGGTATGTAATTAGTTTTGGTAGACATTTTATTGATTCTGTTAATTATATGATTGTTGTGCAGAATGATCCATCGACTGTCTGATTCACATTTTTATGCCTCAACTGAATTGTATTTAGTTAGTAGTTGGGTAAAGTAGCCTTTTTATATTGCAGTGGGATCTCCTTTCTGAGAAAGAGATGCATGTTCTGGCATGTTCCTGTACATTCACTGGTATGTTTTGAATACTGAAGGCTTAGACAGCTGTCCTGGCACCTTTGCCACATATTGAGAAAGATGTTGGCCAGTAATATGTGTTGAAGTGTGAATATTCTCTAGATCGAAAGACTTGCACACTTTCTCCTCTGGCACAGATGGAAAAGAAGTCAGATGATGAAGTGGCCAGGCATCATACCAGCCAGACTAAATCATCTGTGAACTCAGGCACACCGAGAGTGTTGCGCTGGTTTTTCACACAAACATTTTTTTCCCTTTCAGCATCGGAATCTCTCTACGTCAGCCATTAATTCCACAGACAGGGGGGAGGAATCTCTAATTGGATACCTCAGTTCTGAGTTGGGTTTGGCCAAATACTCTTGGGAAAGCATCATAATCCCCATCTGATACCATTATCCTGAAGTGAAATATGAAATAGGAATGTAAAATTCCAAAAAGTCTGTGTTCAACTCATGCCAGTCTTCTTTGTTGTTTTTTTTAGATGAGAGGCCCTTTACAAGATTCTGGTACAAAAGAAGGTTTTAGTCCTAGAATACTGCAGACATACTGTTGTTTTGTGGTTGTTTCAAAATGGACCAGGACGTGGTCAAAAATTTCCTCAGCTACACGTCACTTCCACCTGCAAGCAATTTTGACAATGATTTGTTCTTTTCCTGCTTAATTTCTCTCAATAATTTTGAATATACATCTGTTTCATGAATTGTTAGCTGTTTGCGTGACCTGGAACAATGTTATGGGAAACACTTGCAGGTGTTTCAATATTTCACCTGCTTGAGATCTGGACAGAGGGACAAATGACATGTAACGTGAACCTTGGCCAATCTCTTTTCAAATACACAAATAATATTTTTGGGACGTAAAAATGGAAATGTCACTTGTTGAACAGATGTGACCTTGTTTAACAGCAGTACAAATTAATATCATTACAAACAACTGTCAAAATAATTTCAAACAAAAGATCCCTCTAAGATCATGTCACAGGTGTGTTTTGAAAAGGTCTGAGTGATTAATTTGTGGATTTTGTGAAAAATGTAGATGTGATAAAAGAATATATCAGTAAGTAATTTGGCACGTCAATGAAGTACTACGCCTTAAAAGAACTACTGACTTGATTTAGCGTGAATGATATGACTGAGGTCAGCTTTGCTCATATTATTACTTCTGAGCCTCTGATTAATTTTTCTTAAATGACAAAGGATTTGAATAAATGGGACTGGAATAAAAATGGGATTCAGGGTTGCATGGTCATCATCAATAGCCAAAGGGAATGCACATTTGTCAGGGTTTGGCTTATAAGAACTCGCAAAATAAGCCATGATGAAAATTATCCCCCAAAACACTCCTAATTTTTGATAAGGCGCCTGATGCGATTGAAGGAGGAGAGCCGTAGACAGTAGCCTCTTGCATTTCATAAGAACCTGAGGGTGATCTAATGGTTTTCTTCCAGCACTTCCCATTCTTTATGCATTGCAGCTGAAAGGGAGAGCTCCAGACTGTACCTCTGAAGGCCACAGCTGTGTAAACATCTGCCCCAATAAGTCTTTTTTAGAGTCAGGCAGAAAAAAAACAAGGCGGCCATCCATTAGATAGCGTGAGCTGTGGGTCATTTTTTAAAAAGGTGTCTCTTGCCATCTCATGCATTCTTGGTGGATCTTCGGCACATCTTCCAAACCCAAAACGTTCTTTGGCGGTTGGCCTTTGTTATCTCGCTGTTGCTTTGCTTGGCAGAACCTGTTCCTCACGGCCATTATCGGTTCTTAAAGCAACAGTGTCGGAGATGTGGGAAAATTCCCGAGATACACAAGTGTTGAGGGACTGTCATGTGTCTTATCAGATAGGAACGCAGAGTTGACTCTCTGCTGCTGCCTCACACGATGATCTGAGTGATTTGAGTGGAGCAAGAATTGGTTGATTTTTGCCTCTTAGACTTGCCAACTGTTCAAAGCATATCAACAAAACTTATCAAGTTATGTGGCACATTACAAGGTGTGTTAGATGTTCTTTTCCACTCCTTTGGCTGTATAGACCAGAAAATAATGGGCTTCAATCCTCTGAACCTTTGAGCTTGAGATTGATTAGGTCTTCTTGTCAGTTCTTATGTAGATTAAGTGTGTTTCTGAAAAAACTTGAAGTCTGAAGTGAATTTGTTATGATTTTAGTCATACTCACAGGCTTTACTGGAACTGACTGGTCTGTTCTCACAGCAAGTTCTGTGAGTGTAGCAGAACTCTCTGGGGGTAAGAGTTGATAAGAATGAATGAACTACTAAAAATATGCAACACAAAAATATGGTCTCATGCTTGCAAAAATATGTAAGAATTCACTCAATTCAATTCAAATGAAAAGTTAAGAAGGTTAAAGTTAGGGGCAGGCAGAGGTGGAAAGTACTTAAATAATTGTACTTTATTACTATACTTACGTATAATTTTAGGGGATTTATACTTTACCCATGGTTGATTGAAAATTAAAACTTGCATTTACAGGAAAACATAAAACTTTTTTTTTTATTATATAGACCTCCCAAGTACTCGTTACAAATCTCAAATTAAAGATTCTTTTGCCCAACTACCAATTCAATTAATCACGTTTCTGTGCAATTTAACTGTATTTATCAACTAGCATCCAAATAAATCCATACCAATTTGTATGGACAGCACAACTAATGATCTTTGGGCAAGGACTGCTTGTTAGTCTCACTTTTGGTCTTCATACATTAAAGTTAATTTAATGAAAATATGAACCTGATATAATGCAAAAATCATACAAATTCAAGCTAATGAGGGTGATGAATTTCATTGTATTTCATATGAATGAAGTTGTAAGAAAAGGAGAACAGTAACCCCACCCCTTACCCTAACCCTCGAAACTTTTCATACAAATTAAAACTATGCAAATTGTTAATCTGGGTGAAGAGCCGTTTTGAGATACGGGGCATTAAAATTGTATTATTTCAGATAGCAAAACTCTAAGGTACTGTAATCTACATTTACAGTTTGACAAGGCCTACATTTCAAGGTTACTTCAAATTTACATTATCAAAAATCTGAGACAAATAGAAAGTGGATTTTTAAACACTGGCCAATTACAACCTTGTTATTCTGTAAGCTCATATAGGTACTGTTTGGTTTTATGAGGTTCTATCTGGCTGTTTCTAATAAAGCAATCCCTCAAGCTCAATAAATGACTAATAAATGATACATCTCAGCAGAGAAATACATTTTACTATTAAGATCACATTATGTTCATATACTGTATGTGCTTTTCAATACATTTTGTAGTCGGGGAGCAGGCGATAGGTCGGGCGATTCGCAGACAGGCTGTCAGAGGCTTAAGCAGGGTCGAGGTCAGGATATCCGTGGTTCAGGTGATCAGTCCAGAAAGTGCGTTGTATCTCTATATACATCAGCCTAATACTCAGCAGTGTTAGTGCGTTGGCGTGGGGCTTATATGTGTGGTGAGTGAGTGATATCAGGTGTGGGTGCCTCCATGCTGATGTGATTGGTGACAGGTGCGGGCGATCGCGAACGCAGAAGTAAGCCGGCCGGCTCGCTGATGACGCAGGGGAGCACGTGGGATTCTGGGAAGTGTGGTCCTGTCAATGTGTGTGACACATACTTAAAAAAATTACAGCTAAAGATTTCTTTCTCCTCCGGCTCGACATACTGGGGCTTTGAGTTCGCTTTCTTCTGTCAGCGGGAAAACAGAACCTGAATATTTTTTAACCATGACCGTGGTTGTGTATTCATCCTGGATGATGATTAGCCAGCTGATAGAACCTGATGGCCCGTAAGCACAAGGCATCGAGAATGAGAGGGTTAGGCAAGCTCGTAGTCAGGGGACAGGCGTTTGGTCGTGCGATGTGTGGGAAGGATGTCAGAGGCGTGCCAGACGTGTTTCAGCAGGAAAACGTGAAATATGAGGGATATTCTGTACTGCCAGGGCAGGTCCAGGCGCCACCTCATTAACCCTCCTGATCACCCTGAATGGGCAGATGTACCGTCCCTGCAGCCGTGGCTGACACGGAAGTCCCTTGTGGAGAGCCACACATGGTCCCCTGGGTTGTAGATGGGGATGTCCGCCCCGCTCTTGTCTGCAACGGCATTGGTCACAGACGTGGGTTCCACCCCAAACCTCCTCCACCCATCGGAACCAGACATCGATGGCCGGGGCAGTGGTTTTAGCCGCATTCCAGGGGAAGAGAGTCGGCTGATATCCCAAGATGCACTGGAATGGTGTGAGTCTCGTGGTCATGTGGTGCAGGGAGTTTTGGGCATATTCTGCCGATGGGAGGAACCGGGCCCAGTCTCCCTGGTTCTCCATACAAAACGACTGCATGAACCACCCGATCTCCTGGTTCGATCTCTCCATCTGGCCGTTGGCCTGCGGGTGGTATCCTTAGGTGAGACTGACCAACATGCCCAGCTTCTCCATGAATACCTTCCCTTGGGAGATGAATTGGAGACCCCAATCCGATACAATGTCTTCAGGGATAACAAAGTACTGAAACACGTGCTGAAAGATGCACTCCGCTGTTTTGAATGACCCTGGCAGGGCTGGGAGAGGAATCAGGCAGACAGATTTTGAGAAGCGATCTATTACGACCATTATACAGGTGTGCCCCTTGGACGGGAGCAGGTCAGTGAGGAAGTCCACCGCCAGATGCGACCAGGGGCGCTGGGGAACCGGCAGAGGCATTAGTTTCCCCACAGGTAGGGTACGGGGTACCTTGGATTGGGCACAGATGGCGCAGGAGCGAACGAACTGCTGAATGTCCGTAAGCATGGACTCCCACCAATACCAGGGGACGAGGAGCTGGTGCATCTTTGCCACTCCTGAGTGTCTGGTTGCCACCGTTGTATGCGCCCAAGTTATGAGGCGGTCCCAGCAAACAGGCATGTACCTACTCCCCACGGGACACTGGCGGGGTGTGGGCCGCGAACCCTGAGTGCTATGTCTTGGTCCACGTCCCATATGACTGCTCGCACAAAGCATGAACCCGGCAGAATGGTGTCAGGTTTTTTGTCCCGAGGAGGCACGGAGAAGAGCTGTGACAGCGCATCCACTTTTAGATTCCTTGAGCCCGGTGGGTAAGCGATGGTGAATGTAAACCTTGTGAAGAATAGGGCCTACCAAGCCTGCCAGGAATTGAGCTGCTTGACGCTTTGGATATTCCAGGTTTTGGTGATCCGTTAACACCGTGAATGGGTGCCCTCCAGCCAGTGTCTCCACTCTTCCAGGGCCAGTCTCACCGCGAGCAGTTCTCTGTTGCCGATGTCGTAAATCCTCTCGGCCGACTCGGATGCGTCCATTTCCACTACAAACGACATTGCCGGATCCGGGTGCCTGAGAATCGGTGCGTGTTGGTGAATGCCCCCTTCAGTGCGCAGAATGCACACTCCACGCGGTGCGTCCAGGTGAGCGCTCTCTAACTTTAACTAACTACTTACATTTTTAATTGAGTAAGATTTTGACACATAATTTCACAAAAGTATCATTTTGGGTACTATAGCTGTACATAGAATATATATTTATAATACATTTAAATAAAATCAAATGAAATTGCTCGTACTCTTTCTAATTCTTATGGATTTTGCACGAGATCAGGATTAAATATGAAACGTATTTATAAACATCAATTTATGATCTGCATTCACAATGTAAAGCATGCCAATTTAGTCTTATAAAGTGGTGATAGCAGAATGTCTAACATAAATAACACAACTAAATATTTCTTTAACCTGGTGGAAAAATGGCTGAGACGTATTGAATATGTACCAATATGACTGTAACTTTGGGGCTGATTAAATGACTAGCAACGCTCTCTTTCCAAATTTAGCTTGAGCTTCATAACTGTCCTCATCAAAATGCTACAACAACCATGAGAACTGGGTCCTCAGTTAGACAGTCACATAGTTTCACACTGGTGGGAAACCAGCACTACATGTCATGTTGAGTCATTAGATGCCATGTCTATGGGAGAATTTTAGATCATTGACAGCCTGAAGACAGATGGAAACCTAAATATTCTAAATGGAAGGGTGTTATGAACAAACACTCTTGCCTAAGTGGCATCTACAGTACATGAGAAAGTGAGCCCAGTGATCATAACTTTCCCACTGCTATTACATAACAATGAGATCTTAAAAATCACTGTCATTAATCACCACGTTTACTTTTGCTCAATAGCTAATAGCTTTTGATCTGTCCTTTTTCATTAGATTTCTTAAATAAGTTAGTACAAATTATGTTGTTGTTAATCAGTGAAGTCTGTCGTTTTTGTGATGCACCAGCAATCTGGCTTGTCTATGATGCCAGCAAATTAAAATTAAAAAAATGAAGGAACTGCCAGCTGGATTATAAAATATTTTAGGTGGTGAAGTAAAGAGTATCTGCTCAGCATTACGTGGCTGAAAAATGCACATGCCAATCCAACCATCATGTGCCTTTCATTTTTTGTTCATTTTCCATTAGGCTAAATGGAAACCTGACTAAGAACAACATGAGTGGAGGTTTTTGGAGAAAACTTGTTTGAAAAGGAATTCACGCATGTTTAGATGTTGTGGCACTTATTGTAATGAGTTCAAACCAGACCATGCTTTATTAAGAGGTGCTATGAAAACTTATGTCACTGATTAGTTCAAAATCTAGACCAAAGCAAATTCACAACAGATCTTGGTTACATATTTTGTCCTCTCTGTATTCCATTATGGTACAGATTTCATAAAAGACATCACACCGCAATGCAAAAATTGAAATGTGTTTGCACGTCCAGTCAAAGTGTTTACTTATAATAGCTCCATAATTCCCTCCTTGCCAAGTTTCTGACATTTTGTAGCCCACACATCTGCCAGAGGTTACCACTGTCAAACAGAATCTACTGATCTCAAGGAAGGGTGAGGTCATCCTATTAAACCAATGATGTTCCCTAAAACAACTGCTTAATCAGAAAAGAAATAAGTGCAAATAGATTATTAGACAACAGAGATATGTAGAAATGAAGAATTCTTAAAAATATGATGGTTTCTTGGCTGGAAAAGCATCAGCTAAGGATTTGTTCACTCCTTTGAGTGGCAGCTCTAGGCCATGCTTTAAGGTAAGATATAGATGGGCAAAGAATTTTGGTTGGTTTCTGCATAATGACAGTTTCCCCACATAGACAGAGTTTACAGATGGAGCCTGTCCTCTGAAACTTAATCACTCTTTGGCTCTTTAATCTCTATATAGTGATCCTACACAGCTGTGACTATGACTCCATTTGAAACGTTTCCATCTGTTAAATGCAAGCTTTCCCCCTCTTGTGGCAGGTGGAAAAGGTTTAGCTTGTATAGTGAAGGGAAACCTCTGCAGGGAATTCTGTAAGTGGTGACGCAACACACAAGAAGGGACTGAACAAAAACAAGAGCATTTAACATTATACAAGACAAATGACAATAATTTGAGCACATAATAATGGAACAGTTTGTTGATGCCAAGCTCATAGATAAACTAAAGTTACACCAAAATTATTTTGATTAAATTTGATCTTGTTTGTACCCTTAAATAAAGGCACATTTCAAATAAAAGCAGATGGCCCTGTGTCTCACACTGAGTGAAAGGAGTCCCTAAAACAACTTTGTCTTGTCATTTTTCTTGGTCGATTATATAGAGTTCTGATAACACTGCTGTTAAACCTCCCAACATATTAGCCTTTGCTCTAGAACAATTCTACAATCTCCATTACAGAGAAAAAGTATGCATTAGTCTTGATCTTGTGTCAAAAATGAGCTAGTACTAAATTATACAATTTCAGCTATTATTTTTGCCATGATTTTGCTGCCAGAGAAAATTCCACGCTTACAAATTTCAATTTTCAGTTGTACAATATGACAGGGTCCAGGAAAGATGTTTAAGTTTCTCCATATTCCCACAGGAAAAGAAAATCTGCAAATAGATCTCTTTATTATCTCTATGGTTTCTCCTAGACAGCAATTAGATCAAATGAAAAGAAAAGGAGACTTAAGTCTCCTGTCTATCAGGTTTCTCTCCTGATCCAAAATGCCAGTAATCTCACATATGTCTCCACCTGAGCATCAGTAAAGATCTAAGCAACGTCACACATTATGCTTAGATCTGCCAAGATAATGATGTGTCAAGTATATTACAAGTTTAACCAAGCTTAGTACAAGCATACTAATGTATACATGGAGAGATGTACAGTTTACATTTGATATAGTATCATGTCTAAGTATATTCAGAGAGAGGTGCTAGTGTGCTTTTAATATACTAGCATTTGTAAGTATACTTAAAGAAAAGTACATTCAGTGCAAAGTACACTATTAGTTTACTTTTAGATGTAGTAATGACGGGTATGAAAAGTATTTAAGTATGCTAAATACACAGGTCTACTTATTTAAGGTCCACATTTTATGTGAGCAAGTTTTAATCCAGTATACAAATATAAGATTCTTCTCCAATTAGTATTTTATAAATACCAACGGTTGCAGTTTTTAGTTGTGGAGCGCCTCATGGACCTGGCTTGTAACACACTCAGGGTATATTAGGCTACCCATACAAAGAAGCTAAAGAAACAAAAACAGCAGGTAGGTGTCACCAAATGCACCTGAAAAAATATAAAACATTAGATCAACAAGGGACAAATAAAGGAATGACCTTGCATGCCAAGAAGCCAGCCCTACCAAACCACAAATTTATATTACCTAATTTACCCAACTAAAAAACAACAACAATTGTACCAGCATGAATTCAATGCTAGTTTAAGCAGGTTTACATTGGTAAGTGCTGATTTAAAGAAAGAAAGCTTCTTTATTTTCACATATACATATACAGTACAGTGAAATTTGATTCTTTGCATATCGGTAAGCTGGGGTCAGAGCGAAGGGGCTGCTATGATACAGCGCCCCCGGAGCAGGGAGGGTTAAGGGCCTTGCTCAAGGGCCCAACAGTGGCAGCTTGGCGGAGCTGAGGTTTGAACCCATGCCCTTCTGATCAGTAGTCCAGTGCCCTAACCACTGAGCCACAACTGCCCCTGGTTTAGCTGGTCGTCCAGCGTTGCCATGCAATTAGACTAGCAAAACTTAACTGGTGAAGCTGATCTCGCCTAGTAGGTTAAAACCAATGCAATAAATAAAAAAAACCCAGGAAATTCCAGAACAAATCAGTGCACAAATCAGTGTGAATGGCAGCCTTCCAGTATCTTCGGATTGAAACCAAAACCATATTAGACAGCCTTTTTTTAAATTAACAATGCCACCCTAATTTACCTCAAAAAGGTAAATTCAAAACGGTGCACATATACCTACAAAACTATTTTACACCAGTTACCTCCACCAGGATAATCAATTACATAGGAATAAAGAACAGAAACAGACAGACAAGCGAAAGCAGTTAACTGGCAGGTATGCAGATTTTAAATACAGAAAACCTGGGCGGTACTTATCACACGCCTCTAATAACCTAATCCGTATAGCATAGACAGGTTTACCAGTTACAATAATTTGTAAGGCACATTTTATTGGTAAAAGCCAGCTAAATCACTAAATATAGATCAATTTAAACTGTGAGAATTTATTAGGTTAACTCTCTTAACCCGAGTCAAAAAAAAGTTTGCTAAAGTACACTAAACTTTATTATTCTACAGTACACTTTAGTGTACTTGCAGCCACACTAATGATTAATACACTTAAAGTGTGCTAAAATGGAACAACTATTTTTGTACCTAATATACTTTATATACTAATTCTACCAAAATAGTATTAAAGCCTAAGTATAATTGTGTTAAGTGTACTTAACCGTGTTAAAATTAAACTATTTTAAGTATACTTTAAATATACTATGGTATATGTATTTTAATCCATGATACACATATGCTTAGAGTGAAATTAAAATATATTTTATCAGTATTACATATTATTGCATTAATATTGCACTCTGAGTAAATTAGAAATGTACTTAAATTACATTTACATGAAAGTGATAGTATACTCGCTGATTTTTCTAGCTTATTTAAATGACCAAAATAGCACAGCATAAGGGATACTTTATAGCGAACAACCAATATATTTGTAACGAACGTCGAGACTCGGTCAAGTTCAACATTGGACACCCCACGGCAGAGCGTTCACATAATAGGCACCAGCTGCAGACTCAGAGTGCTGCAAATCGCCTGAATACTAACACCTGCAGCTCATTTCCCAGCCAAAGAACTAAGCTTTCATACAAGAAACATTTCTTCACGTACTCACTTACAGCAAGAGAACCAATGCTTGGCAGTATCCCCATATAAACTTGACAACGCCCATACAAGGGGATAGGGGGACACAGGAAAAGACACATACGAGGAGGACAGACAGGGAAAAGGCTGAGCCCCACCCAATAATCAAAATACCTTCCCTCGGAGGCCAATAAGAAAGCTCCTGGAGCCACAATATGTTTAAAGCATCCTCAAATACATTAAAGCTATCTGGTTGTGAAAAAGTACAGATTTCACAGAATATTGCATGAACATTGATTTTAATATGTATTAAACAAGCTCTACTGTGCTTTAAACATTACATATATGTTGCTAAATCTGCACAAATTACAAATGCACTCCCTTTCTCCTCTATGCAGTCCATTACAGACGACTGTAAAACTTTTGTATTGTGTTAAAAGTGAATTTTGATAAAGTGGGCTTAAATGCATTGCTAGTAATTGTTTTTAACACACTTTGCAAAAGTATACACAAAATGTATTTGAAAACAAGTAACTAACATGTATTTTATGAAATTAAATAAAATTGTAATATAGTATGCTTTTTATCAACATATACTTTTAGTTAAAATTTTGTTTAATTTCATAAAATACATGTTGATAAAAAGCATACTATATTACAATTTTATTTAAAGTGTGATCAAAGTTTACTTGCAAGCATTTGGGATGAATATATATTTTTAGCATATTTTAATTAAGTACATACATTTGTTAGTATATTTACAACATAATAAGACAAATTTTGGTATATATTAAATACAGTTAAGTGCATTTATGTTTTTTTTACTAGGGAACTGCTTTCATTAACCCAATGTTAATTTATTTTAATTGTTTGGGTGAATTTTTTTTTTTATATAAGTAGTCTGTGATTTCATGTCTCTGGCTAAGAAAAAAATGCAACCTTAATAGCAACCTGTTTTTAATCCATGGTGGGCCACACAATAGACTGCAGCTTCTCCACCAAGAATTTGTTCTAATGCATTGTTCTTAAACATTTATATTTTGGAATCAGGAAATTGTCTAATTGTTAGCGGCTTCACTGTTTTCCTAACGATGCAAAAAAGAAGCCTATGATAAAAGTTGCCAGAAAATGAAAATGATAGGCAACTGTTGACATCGCTACAAGATATCTACACAGAAACAGACCATCCCACACATGTTGTAGGGGCGCATCATGAATCGTGCCTGGACAGTGTGTGAGTGCATGTGAAGTAGACCAGACAGACGGCAGGTCAGTCATATTCTCTTTTCTTTTCCTGCCAGAAAGTAAATCATCTGCACAAGCCTAGTGAATGCTAGTGTTGTAGTTGAGACCATTAGAGGCGAGACCGAGTCAAGACCGAGACCTGGATACATCGAGTCCAAGTCAACACCAAGATTTGTAGTAGTTGAGTCCGAGTCAAGACCGAGACCAGGTGTGGCCGAGACCAAATCAAGAATTTTTCAGAATATAAAAGTAAAATGAAAAAAAGAAAGAAAATTGTATGTAGTTAATTTTACATTTAATGTACATCATAGATACTAATATATAATATTATAGACTATATTATATATTGAAAATTATAACATTAAATAATAGTCTATATTAAATATTATATTATAGTCTTAGTCCAACATTGCATTGTTATTTTTGGAAGCAAATGATGATAAGGTTAAGACATTTCTCTGTCCCTACTTCTCTACAACTTATTCAGAAGCCACAACCTAAAGTCAATTGAATATAAACCAAACAAAAAGGTCCATACATCCATTTTTTTTTATTTATTAAATGAAAACATAGTAATAATAACATTGCAATCTGCTCCCAGGGGCTGTTTGAATTTTGAAACCAAC
>JAOUQW010000021.1:9352496-9363005 GCA_028565825.1 Olivaichthys viedmensis
ACTTTATGTAGTCCTGTATAGCGTGCTGCTGTATTGTTGCGTGTTGCACCATGGTCCTGTAGAAACGACATTTAATTCCATCGTATACGAGGTATATGGAGAAATGACAATAAAAACCTACTTGAACTTGAACAATTAATTGCTTCATTCGTAGATAATTTGGTAATTATTTATATGTTTATTTATTTCAGAATGCCCTATTTATATATTTAGTTTTGTAAACAGATTTCCATAGATGAAGGCTGATTTCAATTAATATTTTTAACTTGGATGTGCACAATACATCTATGCCTTTGGTTATACAATTTCATCAGTTGAATAGGCCATCTATGCATTTTTGTGAGTTCACTGATTGTCTCAGAAATTTGCATAATTTACTGGTTAGGAGGTTACCAGTTTTGTTAAACCAAAAGGGCAGTTTTTTAAATATATTTTTTAGATATATAAAGCAGGATATTGTACAAACTTAAATTACAACTAAACAGGCAGCTTTAGCAAAATGTTTAGTGATGTTAATTGTGAACCCATGCGGTAACACTGCCTATGAATCCTGTATTCATAATGAATTATAAATACATTTATAATGTGTTGTCCAGCATACATAATACATTTTAATGCCCAACATAAGCCTATATAAACTTGTAAGTAGTCATAGTTACATGCATAACACTTCATAAAGCATTAATAATAACTTCATAATGTCAGGTTACACAACGCATTATAATCTGTTCATAAGTACATTGTAGACACTATTGTTGTAATGCACTATAACAGGCTTTGCATTATATCATGTGGTACAGATACTATACAAGAGCCTGTGTTATAGTGCATTACAACATTAGTGTCTACAATGTTCAGTGAACAGATATTATTATGTGTTATGTAACCTAACATTATAAAGTCATTTGCTCATGCTTTATAAAGTGTTTTTCATGTAACTAAAACTACTTAAGAGCTATTATACATGCTTATGTTAGGAATTAATAAGTATTATGTATGCTATATTACATGTTATGAATGCGTTTATAATTCATTATATCATTGGTGGAAAATGTTACCACCAGTTCAAATCATTTGCAAGACTAGTGGCTTTATGTAAAACACACCAGTCTGTTAAGCTTCTGTTTTCCCCACAGTCTGTCTACAAGAACTCAGAAAGAATTACTCTGCCAGTGTATTCATACTGTTTATATTGGACATATAAGGGTATGGGTCAAGACCCCAGGGAGCCATAATTTTTAGTTTCACTGTATGTAGTTTCAATTTTTAGTTTCACTGCACACTTAAAATACTCTAACTGTCCAAGATCAATTTGTATGTTATTACAGCATACTTGGTGGTTCGTCAATGTTTATAAATGCTTATCAATATTTTGGAGTTCATAGTCATGGCCACTATTAATGGCAACATTGTTTATATCCTTATGTTTATTTAATGAGCAGCTTGATGTGTCATACCTACCTGTCTGTGTTTAAATTCAGCAATCAGCAATTAACATACTCTTATATAGTGTATTCAGAAAGTATCCAGACCCTATTGCTACGTTAGAGCTCTAAAATGGATTCAAATCTTTTTTTTGCTCATCAATCTGAAAAAAAAAAACCTATAATGAAAAAGCATAAACAGGGTTTCACAAAATGTTGTAAATTTATTACAAATAAAACACTGAAATATCACGTTTACACAAGTATTTGGACCCTATTGCTATAATTGCTATAATTGCTATAATAACACTGAAAATTGAGTTCAGGAGCATCCATTTGTTTCTACAACTTGAATAAAGCTGTGGTATATTAAACCTGTGGTGAATTCAGTCGATTGGACATGGTTTGGAAAGAGACACCTCTGTTTGTATAAAGCCCCGCAGCTGACAGTGAATATCAGAGCAAAAAAAAAGCCATTGTAACGTGAACAAGGATTCATGAGACGAAACAGACAGAGAGGCTGGGTGTAAGTGTGAGCCAGATTTATTATACATAGAGCGAGAGAATCCATGATAAAGAGAACAAAAACAAAGACTAGAGAGGTAAAATAAAGACTAGCAAAACAGGGTTAGCAGAACATAGATCACCAAATACATGAAAAAAACATCATGAGAATAGCAAGAAAACTTACAAAGCACAACCAGAAACTATGGAAAACCAGGGGCTATATAAACACGAGGGTGAACAAGAAACGCCTGGGACAAATAATCATAAGGAGAGGCAACTAAACACATACAGGTCAAAGGAATTGGCTACAGATTTTAAGGTACTGAAGAATACAGTGGGGTTTATCATTCTTAAATGGAAGATGGAACCACCAAGACTCTTTCTAGAGCTGGCCGCCCAGTCAAACTGAGCATACAGGGAAGAAGATCTTTAGTCATGGAGGTGACAAAGAACCCAAAGGTCACTCTGACAGAACTAGAGGTACTTTGCAGAATTGGGAAAACTTGCCAGAAGGACAACCATCTCTTCAGCACTCCATCAGGCCTTTATGGTAAAGTGTCCAGACAGAAGCCATTCCTCAGTAAAAGGCACTTGGACTTAAAGCACTCTCAGGCCATGAAAAACAAGATTCTGTGGTCTGATGAAACTAAGATTAAACTCTTTGACCTGAATGCCCAGCATTACATCTGGAGGAAACCAGGCACTGTTCATCACCTGGCCAATCCCATCCCTATAGTGAAGCACAGTGATGGCAGCATCATGCAGTTGGGAATGTTTTTCAGCAGCAGGGACTGGGAAGGCTTGTCAGGATTGAGATAAAGATTAACTGATCAAACTACGGAGACATCCCTGATGAAAACCTGCTCAAAAGCAATCAGGACCTCAGATTGGGGCGAAGGTTCACCTTCCAACAGAACAATGAAGGAGTGGCTTCAGGACAAGTCTGTGAATGTCCTTGAGTGACCCCACCAGAGCCCAGACTTGAACCTGATTGAACATCTCTGAAGAGACCTGAAAATAGCGGTACAGTAATGCTCCCCATCCAACCTGACAGAGCTCGAGAGGTTCTGCAGAGAGGAATGGAAGAAGATTCCCAAATCTAGGATGTGCCAAGCTTGTAGCATCACACCCAAGAAGACTTGGCTATAATCCAAGGTGCTTCAACAAAGTACTGAGTAAAGGTTCTGAATACTTGTGTAAACGTGATGTTTCCGTTTTTGTTTTTTATATAAATTTACAAAACTTTGTGAAACCTGCTTGTTTGTATGATATGGAGCATTTTTTGCAGGTTGATAAGAAATAAAATGAATATAATCAATTTTAGAGTATGACTGTAATGTAACACAATGAGGAAAAAGTGAAAGGGCCTGAATACTTTCTGAATGCACTGTACATGACCAGTAACTCATGATGCTTAACAATTTGCATGTTTTCACTTTTGCTTGTCTTGTTGAGAGTCATTTGGATGTATTCATAGTCTCCCAAAACAAGCATAAAGCATGCACCAACACTGCAACCTTGTGCCAAATTTTGGGTTAGCCTTATGATGATAAAAGTAGGGACCTTAATATCTAACACAGAATATTTAAGTAGCTAACCACACTATACACACACTATACTTTTTGCAAGAATTGTAACTAAGATTCTTATCAGAAAATTGCTTTTCTCTTTAACTTGTGAACTTTCCCCATATCCCCCATCTCAGTTTGACTGATAGCAACAACTAATAATATTTAATTTGAGAACATTGCCAGTGTTAACTGTGTGCTGTTACTCTAAATTGGCATATATAACTGAAATATTTTGGCTGAAATATTTTTTCTCTGTCTTAGCTGGTTACCATCTGCATCCTTAGTATTGGTATCAAACATTAGTCACGGAAATGCTAGCAGACACCACAGAACAAGACTACTAGTGTGACCGAGGCCACTTTGTTTTTCTACCCATAAAACATGTGCTTTTACACGACGGACACTGTTATTAGAGTAATCGGTTTTACAATGCCACAAAATTGTCCACTTACATTGGCTTGCGTTTAATGACTGTCTCTAGGGAGATTGCTCAAGTCTGCTTGGGAATTCTCTTCATTAGCAGTAGTTATTTAGGACACCAAATCATTTTATGCCTCATAGTTGAGATTTCAGTGACTGTGTTTCTGTGCACAGGCCAACTGAAACATTGGCTTGATTAGGCCTCCATGTTTTCATACCATTGTCATGCTGGTCTGGAGAGAAAATGTTGGATTTCTAGACAGACATGTAACACAATGCTGGCACTGGATATAGTACAGTTGGCCAAGGGCTCTGCCTCGGCACTAGTTCGAAATGCCTTGTCAAAATCTTGCCCTATTCCTTTTTTGTACAGAGGACCAGAACAAAATTGAACAAGCCATAAAGAAATATGACAATATACTTTTGCAAAATGGAAAACATGTGCCACTTCAGACATCCAAAAGCCTAGGAGAAAGTTTAGAGATTTGATTTTTGCACTGTTTCCAAAAAATCTTTAACCAACCAAATGACATCACAAAAATGTAAGTGCACCATAAAAATTTGATTATGTTAATGTAGAATTTTGCTGTGCTTTGTGTCCCGACTACTCAAAACCAAATCTTAAACCAACATGCCAACATCTTATTACATTTAAGTCAGCCAAACAAGCAGCTTCACCCTTTCCTGTGGTAAGGATAAGTAAAAATCCTATTCCCTTCAAAATAAGGCCACTTGTTTCCATTATCTAAAGACTGAGTGAGCATTGTGCTTCAGGCTTCCTCTACAGTTCCCCCTGCTCAGTACATTATATTGCATTATGTCATTCAGCACAGTATGAGTGAGTGTTGTTCAAACTTTACATTTGGGGACAAGTTGAGGCCAGAAGGTTCATTTTCTTGGTGATTGATTAGGTCTTTAATTGGTTCCTGAGGTGGTTCTCGTGACCCATTCTGCCCCAATTGTTCATGGAGGCAGCTTGTTGGCAAGTATCTCCTTTGGAGAGGGACCCACCCTGAGTTGGCGTGGGTAAAGTATGAGAATGAGCCAGCTTATCTGAAGTGGAGGAAATTGATCTGTCTTTTTCCTCCCCAGTAAGAGGTAATGAAACTTCACTATTCGGAAAGTCACACACAGGCAGCAGACTTTGGGTAAACACTTACCACAATAATTTTTGCTGCTATTGAGTGCTTTCATAAGGTGGACCCACCTAATCTGGAAATTAGGAACATTAGACAATATCAGAACTGAAGGATTTATCGACTTCTCTAAAGGCTGTTCTGAAAAGTAGGTCAATCTTGGGAGCACTGGAACATATGGCAGACTGAGGGTCAAATAAAAAGTTTTTTGTGGTTCATTGCACCCCACAATTTAACACTATCCAATGCTAAAACACAGTGCAGGCAATGATATTCCCACTAAGAATGTGTTATTTGGTTAAAGGTATTGATTCCTTCTTTGTCACCATCAGTGTGAAGTTCTTTAAGTGCACAATAAGCTGCAGACACTGAGATAAGTTAAGCCTCTTTCTTCATGCAAAAAGTTACTCTGAAACCAAATGCCATGAAGCCACAGCTGCCAAGAGCCTGTTCTCTCCTTTTAGCAGTCCAACATGCCTGGTATGTTTGATGAACCCTGAGAAAAGTGACAGATAAATCCAAGCGCATTCCTCTAACATTCTAGTATTATTATACGTTTTTGTTTTTTTAAATTATGACTCTGATGTCATTTCTTTTGCTTTGCCAAGCATTGTAGCTGTAAACTAAATCTTGCGTATGATGGGAATTTGGTGAGCGCATGGGTGGGGTGAGCAAGTACAAGAGCAAGATGAAGAGGAAAAATTGAATATTTGCGTACAGAAAATGTTCAAAGGTTGTACCATTTGAGAGAATGATTATGCACTTGTTTGGAAAAGAAAGGTCCTGCTGAATATGTCTACTGGGTGAACAGCACAGTTTGATCATTATAATTCATCTTTAAAACAAAGCATTATTTAAATTTTAAAGGTTACTTTGATCTGTCCTCCTACAATAAATGTAGGTGTATAGTAGTCATGGCCAACATGGTCATGTTCGGTACAATTGGAAGCTGTAAATGATGGGGTAAAATGTAGATCACTATATCATTAAAATGTAGCTATCTTGGCGACTGGACTTGCTTTCTTGTTCTTGAGATGAATTTCCTCAACAGATTACAAGCTGGATAAATACGTGTAGTATCACAAAATAACCATGTAGCACAACGTTCCAAGAATATGCAACAAGATTCTTCTCTGTAATTCAATAAAACTATTTGGGGTAATGAGCAAGACAACACAGAACGATTCTGTTATTGTGGCTAGAGTAAAGTTAAGACGTTTAGAATGAAGTTAAGTATAACTTAACACTGTTGCTGCTAATATACAGCTGACTTGCTGACAAAGGGGTTACAAATAAGAACTTTCATGAAATATGAAAGTCTGTTTCTCAAATGGTATCACCCTTGAAATGTTCCTTGTTCTTAAGCTTGGCAATTGGACTAATTCAATTTCTACATATGCTGAGCTCTTGCAGGTGTTTGGGAGGAACCACAGACATCTTTATTGGAGCCATAGATAAGAGACAAAGGGTGCACTGCTGAAGCTATTGGCGCATACTCCCCAGAAGGGTGACTTGCATTGATTTTCGCCAATTTTCACCAAAAAGACTTTTCTTTATGATATGTGACAGAATCACAGGTCGTTTTGGTTTTCTGCAGGGAACAAGATTTGATTTATTTTAGTGTGAAACATTTTTGAAAACAAAGCAAAGTGTTGAATTATAAAAATAAAAATAAAAACACTTACCGTCGGAGTCCATGATACACTGTGACCTCATTAGTTACTCTTATAAATTTACTCTGGCTACAACAGTCCAAAATGGGTCCAAAATGTTGCTCTACTCCCTATTCCTTACAAATGGCAAAGTGGTATCTGTGCTCCCATTCTGTGCTCATTTAGACACTAACCTATTGCAGTGCATTGTTAGATTTCATGAGTGCACTAGATATTTTCCACTATGCATTTGGGCATGTCTACAAAAGAGTAATGGTGCACTATATAGTGAATATGGACATAGAGTAACTTTTCCCCCCCATTACAACTGAGTTGCCTTACTTGCTTAACTGAACTTTGTCTGAATAGTCTAATCTAGATTCAAGATTCAAGATTCTTTTTATTGCCATACAACAGTGTTGGTGGTATTTGTGTTCGGTACAGCTCAACAATCAACAATATACCAAATTAGACAGTAAGGTGCATTACAAGACAACAGGTACAGGACAATAGAAACACTACAAGTAATATAGACAACGATCGACAATAGTAAACAATGACCTATGGGATAAAGTGCACTATGAGTGTTATGAACACACAAATGTTGTAATGATTTTCATCAGGGAATTGTAACATGGGACATGGAGAGTGCAAATTTGGCAAAATTATACAGGAGAGGATGTGCAAAAATTGGAATAGTGCAGATAGACTGCACCAGTAGTAGTGACTGAGGTAGATGGGTGACAGTAATGACTGTACACTAATACTGTCAGTTAAGGAATGCAAATTTAAGAGTGCAGATTTAACAGAGTGATGGAGAATAGTCAGTGCAAACAACACAAGCAGTTCAAATTGAAGGATCCGGGGGGTTGGCGGCACGGTATGCGTGTCTCTACCAAGCTAAAGTAGCTAACTAATGTTTCCAGAGAACACTAGGCTTGGCTAATGATCTTATGAGTAACACTAGACAATACAATAAGCTAACATCAGTTACTCTTGTAATTTTTAAAGCGATGGGATAAAACATTTACATGGATACTTACCCATGTCTTGCTATAACACCTTTGCTCTATCTGCATCATAGAGCTCTAATTTGTATATCTATGGGACGAAAGTTTACTTAATTTCTATACAATCCCTAGCATCTTTAGAAATTGATCTCATGTTGATATGAATTTGTGCTCAAAAATGAATTACTTATGTATGTCATGTCCATCAGACGGATCATTATTCACTTTTGGTGCTCCCTTCATGTCCTCACAGCTTGGACGTGTCGCTAGTTGTAGTCACTGTTGCCCGAGAACTCAAGAGGCTACACATCTGGCGGCCTGGCTTGCTGTCTCTACTGCATTCTGGAAGCCGTCCAGCACATTGGTCCGACACTAAAGTGACAGTGGGGCTGTGTTGACATTCCAGACTGAGGAAGTACCATCTGCACTTCTCCTGGCTACGGAGTGTAAGTGAGAAAACATGCTCGACTATAAGGAATGCATGTGCATATCTTAGGTGTCCAATGTCATCATGCTGTATGAAACCTGAGCTTTGTATGAATCTTTTATGTCCATCCTGACCCATACTTGTTATAATGTTAGTGTTTATTTGTTAAAGTAAATAGCTAGAGAAGAGGTCGCAAAGTAAAGGAAGGAACTACTGGTATTTCAGCCCTTGGCTAACCTCATCCTTTCTCATTTCACCTAGCACTCATTCAGCAATCCTCCTTCTTTAGAGGGTTCCTGACCTCAGGAGTCTTTTCTGGTGAGTAACAGTCTAGCCGTTTGGTAATATGACCATAGAAACTGCTTCTGCTTTTTCAGAGCGCCATATCAAATTCACAATCTATTTTCAGTTTCTTATGAAAAAGGCTTGCAGTCTTTTGTGCTAGAAATAGACTTTAAAATGCTGATGAAATAGACTGTAGACAGAACTGCCAAGAGCATTTGACCATATTAGTGCCATACTGTGCCAAGCCATGGGACCCGCTCAGCTAGCGGCGTGTGGACATGTGTTCGTGTGCGTTTAGTTCCGCCCTGTCTCGTCCCGTTGAATGTTTCCACCTGTTTCCTGTTAGATCCCTCATTTGCAAGTGTATAAGTATCCCTGTGTGTCAGTCCGAGTTTGCATGTCTGTATGTGTGTGTGCATGTCTAGTTTAAGTTTGTTAATGTGTCTAATAAATGTTTGAAATGGCTTTGCACGCACGTGGATCCACCAACTCCCGTCTCTTCAAAGCCTGAAAGAACGAAAGACCTAAACAAATGGATACAGCAAGCTGTCCTCCGTTTCGCCCCCTGGGAGAATGCCACGAGGGGGAGCTGCTACGGAGAGGCGAATACCTCATCGCTGTTGGTGCTAGGCTTGCCCCGAGGAAGCGGCTGATGAATGAAGGCGGATGAAGCTACCTGGGACGAGTGGCTCCGCGAGTGCGAGTGACAGCAACGGAGAGGTCGAGTCCCTCACTGCCACCATCCTGGGGCGGCTCCTCCCGTGGCTGCTCCCACCGCACGGCCAGAAAACTCCCCACTGGATGTAGTATGGGGGATGCTGATGGCCACCAAGGTCATTCCCATTCTGCCGGAAGCCAGCGCTGTGGTCATTCCGGCACTGCCAGCCCGGTTCCCAAGCCTCCCAGGAGAGGAAGAAAAGATCCCCCTGGAAATCTTTTGGGGGTTGCTAACACCCGCCGAGGCCATCCCAAATGCTGCGATGCCCACAATGGGGCCCAGGAACTGAGAGACACCCAAGTTGGCGTCAGGAACGACCTCAGCGCTGGTCTCTGGCAATGTCAGAACAATCTCGGCGCTGGTCTCTGGTGGTGCAGGAACGACCTCAGTGCTGGTCCCTGGCGGTGCCAGAACGACCTTTGCGCTGGTCTCTGGCAGTGCGGGAATGACCTCAGCGCTGGTCTCTGGCAGTGCAGGAATGACCTCAGCACTAGTCTCTGGCAGTACAGGAATGACCTCAGCGCTGGTCTCTGGTGGTGCAGGAATGACCTCAGCGCCAGTCTCTGGCGGTCCCAGACCGACCTCAGCGCCGGTCTCTAGCGGTGCAGGAACGACCTCAGCGCCGGTCTCTGGCGGTGCAAATTACTATGTGGGCAGCGAGCCAGTTGGCAGTTTTCGGGATCTGGTTTTTCCTGGATCGGGATTTTCTAGAACCGATTTTTTCCTGGATCGTGTTTTACCAGAATAGATTTCTCGGGATTGGGCTTTCTCCTCCATCTGCATTTTCGACCCCAAGGAGCAGCCCTGCAGCGGCTAATTTTGCCGCCAGATGTGCCAGTTTTTTTGCCTTTTACAGCGCATAGAGCTCGCCAGCTGGCAGATACTCCTCTTCCTTGGCAATTCCGCCCGCGAGAAGCTCCGGCGCGTGCTCTTTCCAGAGTCGGCTTGCTGTATTCATATTTGGGTCGTATATTCTGTCAGGCTCAGACGGGAGTTGGGAGACGGATAAAAAATGCAAGCGTTTTATTATTATTAAACAAACTAACAGACAGTCGTGGACATCAACATACACATAGACATACACAGAGAACATATACGACAATGTGGACAGACACACAGGGGCTTAAATACACAGACTGATCAAGGGGAACAAACAGGAAACAGCTGGGAACACTCAATGACAGAACAGGGGCGTGACATAAAACAAAGACCAAACAAAAACATCAAGTATGCATGACAGAGAGTCCATTACAAAGCCCCTAAGACATAACAGTTAGTAGTTGGGTCAAGTAGCCTATTTATATTAAAATGTGGTGACATAAATAGTGAACAAAACTGGGTTGTAAGAAATGGGACAGA
>JAOUQW010000021.1:9384348-9413977 GCA_028565825.1 Olivaichthys viedmensis
GTTGCATGTGTAATCATTTGCATATAGAATAGTAAAATATTGTTCTACATAGAACATAAGATCTGTATGGATTTGTAACTCTTTCTATTTTTCCAACTTGAAAGCATTCACGCATTGCTATTTTATTTGCAAGGTATAAATTGAGGTTCTAGTTGTTATCAAATGTTAGCTAGCATTAGCATATAGCTTTGTTCACATTAAACGTTAGCACACTACCAAATCTGTAACAGAACTGAAGCCACTAGTACAAGTTATCAGTTGCAATTCATTATGAAATGATACGTAAACTAAAATGACTATTTTACGATTTTATTGCCTTGGATAGAGGCATGTTAGCAAGCATTAGAATAAAGCTGTGTTTACTTTAAATGTTAGCACATTTCTACCAAATCTGTAACAAAATTGTTTGTACAAGTTATCAGTTGCAATTCATTATGAACAAAATTGAATTAATTAATTTTAATTCATTAAATATAATCACAGTTTCAATTTTATTGCCTTGGATGGAGGCATGATAACCGCCATAATAAGAGCTGTGCCAGTTGCCTTATTGAGTTTGGTCAGAGAAATTGTGACTCTCAGAAAGCTACCAAAATTCAGACACGGAAACCCCACTCGGAGGTTGTTTTTTCTTTTTTTTTCTTCAATTGAAAGTTGTTAATTCAAGTTACACCCATATTACGTGAATGTGGCATTACTGAGACCCTGCTGGCAGTTCTGGCAGTTATGTGGTCAACATTATTGTACCTACTAGCAGAGACAGTAATGTGCTACAACTATTTGCACTATGACCACAAATTCCAAAGTGAATGTCAACGTGTGGATTGCTTGGAACATGTTTCCAACCCTGTGGAGATCATGCCAAGTTCAAGACAAAGAACCACACTTCAATAAAACTATTTGTTCCAGAACAAGTCTGGCTTACTTTCAGGTTGGCCCAGAAGCTTCGTGGGGCCGTTATGTTATAGACGATACAAGGTCATGGTTCTTGACAGGAACATGCCTGGTCATGTGGTTTGATTCTCCCCTTTCCCCAGTCTACAATGAATCACAGCATGTGGGGCCAAAAATCCCAGTAAATCCAATATCTTATAAAACAGTACATCTGCAAGACATTGCGAGTGGCTTGTCAGTGTTTGCTTTATGATTATCATAATGCACTCCAAACAACACTGTTAAGTTTTTGTTGAGTTTTATTCTGCCCTGTGTCAAGTCAGGTCAGACTTTCATGGATAAATGACAAGGGGGGCCACAACTGATATACATTCCATGAATAGAAATTCTCACAACGTATTTATAATTTTCTTTAATATATTGAGTAGATGTTATATTAAGCATCATAGTCTGTGCTCTAAAAGTAATTGAGTTAGATTGAGCTATAATATTGTAGAAATTCGGATTGCATTTATACTTCTGATTGCGTATATGCCGATTTTCAAAACCATTTGTTATCCATTTGTTTTATAGGTTCTGTCATGCAGTGATCGTATTCCAATAAGCTGTAGTAATGGCATTTGTGAGGTTAGTGAGTGCCTTGAACCTAGGTATCTCAGCCCATTCCTTGCTCTTCCTCCTTACACAGAGACAGGAAATCCTCCCTTTGATTCTGAAATGTGGCTCTAACATTGTTGCCATGGCAATCACTCCATCAAGTGTCATAGGGCTTTCACTCAAAAGGGCGGAGCCTCTCAGCCGAATGACCTACCAGCTGAAAGGGGCATTGTATTATAAGTCTATGTTATGTTAGCTCTATCCAAGATCTGTATCAAACAGCCCTTTCTCTCATTCGTTCCATTATGGAAAAATACTTCCAAATGTCTGGCTGGTTTTGAGCTGCTTTTTTTGTGATTACGATGACCCGCGGTGCTTTCAAGTGAGAGCAAACAGCAGAGAGGAAAAAACAGAGGGTTTGTTTTCGCTGGACAGGAATGGCGAACATCGCAATTCCGTTTACAAAGCAGAGCTGAGGTATCCAAAACCGTGTGATGACCTTGGGAGTTCTAACCACAGAGCCAGTGTGATGAGTCCAAACACCGCGAAACCCAATCGCTTCCCAGGCATCCGAGTCCCTTGCTGTTTTTTTTTTAGAAAAGCTTTTGAAGAGCATCTTCCCTCCAGCTCTATCAGTGCACACATGAGCTCATCTGTTTTCCAAAGGGACGTCTGCCATAGTCTTTCAAATAAAGGATCTTTTGCAAGACTTCCAATTATCCCAAGAGAGACAGGCTGCTTAGCAAAAAACATAAGTCATAAACTCCTTTGAAACTTCCCATGCTGTTGTGAAGATACACAAAATTCCAGTTGGCACTGGTTTCTAGGTTGACCTTTTTTTTTCCCTTCTGGACAGAAAGTTGTCCAGCCTTAGACTAAACATTATCGGCTGTTCCAGAACCAACCAATTTGTTTGTAATTTTGCAATTTGTGCACGGTGTATGTAACCAGTCTGTCCTCACAAAGCCTTTCTTTTGTAAGGTTGATGCAATTTCTTTTGCCATCAGTGGCTTGTTCAGGAAACATGTTCACAGTTTATGTTAATTTTCCACCAGGAATGAACACAACTGCAACCAACCTTATTTGAAGCTCTTTTGTTTATGTCTTCCTCGCCTCACTTGTTAGCAGTGAATTTAATCGTTAGTGCCAGAATCAATTGAAGCTCCTCATAGCTAGCTGTAGCCTAAACACCACACTCACTCTTTCTTCTGCTTTCTTTCTTTTCTCACATGGTGACTCTGGCTGGTTTTAAAGAGAAGAAAACTGAAAGGCGATCTTTTAAGCTATTGTTCTTTAATGTCACCATGTGAACCTTAAAAGCATTTATAATCATTCAGACAAAAATATATTACAATTATTTTCTCATTAATTCCCCCAAAACATAATCAGATCACAGACCACAGAAGGCGTGTCTTTGAGTAGGAAAAAGGAAGCCATTGGCATTTATTTTCACACACTGTTAGCCTGCAAACTAACATAAGCTAACTTGAAAGGATTTCTGAGAGGATTCATAATCTGGCTACATATGCTAACTTGACAGGATATTTGAAAGGGCTTTTAGGTCATTTTCATAAATGTTTGTAATCTTTACTTCTACATTTTAAAGCTAGCGAACATAAGCCTAACACAATACCTGAGAAAAAACTCTTTTACTATGTTCAGACAGGCAGCTTAAACTCGATTTTTTTGGCATATCCGATTTGGGCTGGAAAGATTTTCTGCAGCTTGAACGCTAAAAAAACCACATAAAATCAGACTTTTTCCAATCGGATTCAAGCCACATTTTGTATGTTGGTTTTCTTGACATGTGACTCAGTCTGACCCGTCAAATCGGATTTCATGTGTTTTTTCGTTGTTTGGTGCACGCGCTTCTCGATGTCAGACATTTGCTACAAGAACAACAGGAGGAGGAAAATAGACTGTATATATACAATCATTGGGGAGAATCTGTAGTGCCCGCAGTGAAAGCAGCAGCAATAATGGCACACGTCTCCTTCTTTAGTTTTTGTTGTTGTTGTTTGCGCTGAATACGTGACTGGACATTGCCATTATGTTAACCATGATCCGGAATAGGTCGTTTAGAACAAATTTCAGTATTTGAATACTATTTGTATTAAATAAATAAATAAATAAATAAATCTAAGTTTTCATGGGCAAAAAAATCAGATTTGAATTTTTAATATCCCATGTTCAACTTTTAATCACCCAACTTTACAACTTTTGCCTGTTCAACACTACTCGGTCGCATGCCTGCGTCATTACTATGGCAACAAATGTGGATACGCTGCCAAATGTGTACCGTATTAAAAGACAAATCGGATTTGGTCATTTGTAATTTGCAGTGCGAATAAATGCCCTGCTGTCTGTACATAGCCTTTGAGTGCAATCACAAAACTACTTTTGAGCACCGAGTGCCCACTCAGAAGTCTGTCCACCAGTCTGCAGTCTACAGGCAGACTTATCCTTATATATCTTTATGCACTTTACTGTAAATGCAAGGCTTTAAGTGTAAAGATTGGGTATAACCTGTGTCCCACTAAAAAACACTCCAGTGTGGCTTAAAAACCTTTCAATATAATTTTTTTCATCATAAGTTTGACTTTTGCTTTCCATCTTGTTTTACTGATGCAAACCAGATTTACCCTCAGAAACTTCATAACTGTGTCTGAGCTCACAGATGCTGCCAGAAAGTTGCTAGCTGTCTCAAAGCAACAAAGGCACTTTTCCTTCCCTTGCTTTGTTTAGCTTTTAGTACGTATTTGCCATATCGCAAACTGACCGTCCCATTAGTGCCTGCACACTTCAGCACAAGAGGCCTAATTTTGGAAGTTACTCAAATGCCTAAATTACTGAAGGCTCCCTTGTTCTCTGAAAAAAACATCCATCACTTAGACACAGCTCAATATTTGTTTCTTTGGATTAGGTAATTATTGTTCTTTCAGTATGTGAGTGGAAGAAGAGTCCACCCCACTACGCATAGTGGTTCTATTGATTTCTAAAAGTGAGTCCTCAACTAATAATAAATAAAATGGCGTTTTTTCTTTCAGGAGTGTATGTGCCTGCGGGTACAGGAGTCGGAGGAGTTCCAGGTGGAGGTGTTGCACCAGGTACCGGATTTTTCCCAGGTTTGTCAACCCTGAGCCCTCTTACAACATATTAAAGTCACCCTAAACTCTACAAAATGTTCTTTGTATGATTTAATACTTTCAAGGGAATCAATTTGAGTGCGCACACTGGTCAAAATCTAAAAATTGATCCGATTTTGCCTCAGAGAAGCTAAAAAGTTCATGTTTTAGTATGCAATTTCCAGTGGTTTACCAAGGGAAAGGGCTGGGCACGTGTAGTGTTGGGGGCGTTTTCAATTTGCATATTAGTGGAATCTGGATTTCTTGATGAGGTGTGTGTGGGTATATATCTATATGTATGTGTGTGTGTGTGTATATACAATATATATATATATATATATAATGGTATAGAAAGATACCAGGCTTTCAGTGACCGGAAATAGTTTGTGTTTGTGATGACTCTCCTAATGCTAATCCAAGACCACCTATACATATATCACATCTTAGTCATGAGACCCAGAAGCAGCACAATCTATGTGTTTATGAATGTATAATCTGACCCTGATTTTTACTCTTTACTTTAACCTTTACACTCTACACTATTAGAAAAAAAAAACCTTCAATGGATCTTTGGGTTAAGGGTTCTGAGCTTACTAAAAAGATACTATTTGGAATTCTTTCTAATAGGGAAACACTCAGTTGTAGGATTCTACATAGAACCATAGAACATTAAGGGTTCCCCCAGAGGGACAACCAAAGAACTCTTATTTATTTAAACTTTTTCCTAAGAGTGTAAACAGGAATGAAGATCATCTTTTTAAATAGTTTCATGTTTAATGGCTGCCCATCTGGCTAAATATTACCCATAGTTTTAAGAACATGAAGTCATAAATCCCTGTGAAAAACAGCATTAACATTACAAGCCGTCCCATTCCCAAGATTTAAAGCTCCCTGTTGAAGCGTGGACTCAATTAAGTCATCATTTTAGGATAGCCGCTGTCGCTGTGGCACAAATGAATGATCTAATCTATGCTTTCGGAGAGAAGCACTATGGAGAGCTAAAATAAGCATATTAAGCGTTACCCTGCATGAGGCATAACTCTTTTTCTTGCATTGTATTTAAATAGGAGGCGCAGGGGTCCCATTTAAACCGGCCAAAACTGGAGGTAGGTTCTTTTTGATGGACTCTCAAAAGTGCAGTTACAATTCCTTCCATCTATTTGTCAAGCCCATCATAGACATCTAAGCACTGGAATTTTTTAATCCATTATCAAAAAGATCAGAGACCCCATATTAAATTAATTCTTCTTGCAAAAATGCTTGGCCTAATAATGAACAAAAGCTACTTAATACAATCAAAGTGCTGCAAAATGTTGAGATTTACATATTTATGAAATCCTTTAAACTAGTCCTGTGATGTAACATGGTAACAGCATAAACAGAACTTGGTACTTTGTAGAGGTTCGTGAATATTTTGCTTTTGTGATCAAGAGAACAGGGCACAAGCACTTATACTGCCATTATATTTGGCCTCCCTCTTACTCTTTATCTCTTGGCTTTAAACCCTCAATGATTGTGTCAGATTTATTGCATATCTGAATTGCTTCTTACTCCTTAGCCAGCAGTGGTAATAACGTCATTGACGGTAATGACAGTAACCAGGCAGAAATTTTTACTGCTAAGGGACTGAAAGGGAGTAGCATGCAGAGTAATAGACCAATTCCATGCCCTGCCCACTCTTGGTTACTGTTGCTATGTAGGTCTAGCTTCTGACAAATGGAGGCTGGAGTCATTGTGTTACTACCACAAGACATAATAAATCAGTTTTGGGGATCAGGAAAGGTTTCAGGTAGAGGCAGACAACAAGGATTTCAGTTTATTAAATTACTTCAGCAAACAGGTGATGGCAAAAGGAGAAAAACTGAGGCCAAATGCTCTCAACTTGAGCTTGACTCCCTAACTTGCTTCAGTACTTGAAAAGTACTGCACGGCTGACACAGTAAAAGCAGTATTAAATGCTAGACTTAGCTGAACAATCATCATAACACCGGTTTTACGTTCACCCCCGTTTCAAGGAAACATCCATCCAAACATTTGGATTCAGTAAAGAGAGGCTAGATAGCTAACATTTAGTATGCCAGCTAACCTTGGCTATGTTTGGATTGTTAAGGCTGTGGCGTTTTACAGGAATATTGTTGGGCTTATTATTCAGTTAGACTCGTTCATATTACAGACTAAACAGCAGATGAAATAAGTTGCCTTTGAGTTGACAGACGGGTCTTTGGTTATGGTGTCTGTGTACAGCTGAAGGTGAGCTCGACCACACACACCAATCCAAAACTAACATTTTCTTATTTATTTTTGGCTTTGGAAATGGCTATCAGGTGTCGCTACCCCAGGTATGTCTTTTGGCCAGCTTCAAATTCAATATATGTCCAGTGGAAATGCTGATGTGCCTGCTAAAGTGCTGAAAGATTGACCAAGGCACCGGCTAATAAGCAGTGATTGGACTGCCTGGAAGAAAAAAAGAGGGGTTTAGGATTGGTCAGTTACAAAGTGTTGGTGTTAACTCAACGATCCTCTTATTCTTGTGAAATACAAAGTCTATCTGGGCATGTGTAATAGCTGAAAAAGGTGCCTTACATGATTTCATGAAGTTCTATCAGGTAAACAAATGACTGATGCATTTCTGAATAGAAAAGAAATTAACCGACTTTGTCTAACAGCAGGTGGATATGGGGCTGGTGGCGGAGGCCTTGGCACCGGTGGGCTTGGCACCGGTGGGCTTGGTGCCGGTGGGCTTGGCGCTGGGGGGTATGGTGCTGGTTTAGGGGCAGGAGGTCTGGGAGCAGGTAAGATTTCATCTGCTGACACACTTGCAATAAACATCTGTTGCGGTAAAAGCATTTGCAGTAACTGCATTTTTGTGGAATGCTTCTTGCAAAACACCTGTTAAATCAGATATAATCCACAATATGTTTGTATATTTTTTCTTAACAACAGGAGCTGGAGGGAAGCCTCCCAAACTAGGTGAGCAAACTACAAATGAAGTTTTTGCACTTGTTATATAATACCATATTGAAGGTCAATGTAAGCTTTTCCTCCTTCTCTTACTGTTTTTGTACTCTTTGTACAAACTCTTCTTGTTTGGCAAGAAGTTTTGGGTGTGACCTGTAGGTGTTAAATCATTGAGAAATGTTACCTAATGGAATGTATGGGATAATTGGCCAAGTTTACATTTACATCATTGCTGTTTAAACAATGGTGCACCCGAGCTGATTGTGTTGCTAGATTAAAACCGTACAATAAGTGGAAATTTCATCTCTTAGGTGTGTGACCAAACCCAGCTCTGAACTGCAGTGTAAATATTTTGCTCTCTCAGTCGATTCATACCATGTTAGTGCATTAGCAGCATTTGGCCATTACTGCATTTCCTAAAACACCATTGATTAAATCTACAGTCGAGAGACGTGTTTGGAGAGATAAGGAATTAGGCCAATGCAGCCAGGGTTGATAAGGTTTGGACTAGTCTACTGGCTGCTCCGAGAAGGACTTTACTTACTTTTTTCATGTATTAAGAGTCTAGGACCTCCCCAGTATCAGATTTTCAGTGGAAGTTGTCTTTGGCTTAAACAGGTAGAGCTAGACATGGAGACAGTTGCAAATATCTCACTTCTCTGTCCTTTACTTCATTATTGAAGTTGATACAGTTCAGGCCTAAGACTTCTCATTCCGTTGTTACTCAACGTGTCTAAAGTATTACCAAGTAAGGGACATGTCATTCAAATACTTCTGTAGTCAGTTATAGAAGCCCTGATCCAAAAAAATAACTTTTTAAGTGTTAAATCATTATTACAACTTAATATCTCTGTATTTCGATGTAGTAAGTTATTATTTCATCTTATTATGTTGGAATTAAAACTTTTTATCTTATTAGTATATCATTATTTTGAAATTACGACCATGTCATTATTTTGACTTTGATCAAAAATGAATCCACATGAGACTGATTTGTTGAATATTATAATTCTACCTAATGGCAACAATATAAAAGGGATAACTATAAGATTATAAGGCTTATAAGGGTTATATTAAACATCCAGCAATATATATATATAAAAAAGATAGAAATTAGATGCTAGTTAGACCGATCTGAGGTCTGGCATGGACTAATATTCTAATTAGCACATTTGATTAGCACATATCTCTGTCTGAGACTCCCACCCTGATAAGCCACTTAAGCAGAACTAAACACAACAGTGCAAGCGGCGGTTGATCAGATTCAAAGAGGCTGTTCAAGCGTAAACGCATTATCTTGATAAAAGCTTTCAACATCAGCCCTGTGATTGGTGAGGGTGATGCTTACGCAAGCTTTACCCAAAATTAGCCCTACCCACTTTACAGTGAAAGGTGAGAAATTCTGGTGAAGTACATGTAAACATTGGAAAGGACTTTATACTGCAGATTGTGGACCTAACATTAACCACATCAGAAAGTGATCACAGATTTAATGCTTGATTTTACAGTGCATACAGACAATTTGTCCCAGAGTAACTATTTTATCCCAGGGAAAATATTCACACAATAACGCCACAGGTTAGTGGTTGGTAGGTAGGGAAATCCCAAATCCCAGTCAAAGATTTTTTTCTGTGTTTTATAATCAAGCATCCCAAATAGTGAATGAGAAAGATTTCCATCAGACCTTTGCACTACAACAACTGTACTGTGCTTACAAATGGAAGGGCATTGAAGGGAAAGTAATAGATTCAGTGTAATTTAGGTCATGGTTGATTGATTGTGCTGTAACCTATTTCAAGTAGTATTGCTTTTTTATAGTTGACGTCAGTTTGATGTAGCACAATCTAAATGCTTAATTGTTCCAGCTCCAAACGTGAATGTATCCGCCTCCACTCTGCTCTGACGTAAACTCAGTCTGACCTCTAGATGAGTCCAATGGGCTTCATAAACTTCATCCTCAAAAATCATTCCTTACACCCATGTTGCCCCCTTAAAAGTCAGGATTTAAAGCCTTTGAAGGCCCTCAGGAGTAGAATCTTTCAGTTTGTTGTTCTCTGAAGGATATGAACTTACATGCTTTGGATTACCTCTGTGGGATTTTTAACTAGAGCACTCAATCCATACACAGGTCAGCCTTTTCAAACATATTAACCACAGCAAACCTGAATATCTGAAATATAACTGAACTAAGGCAGAGTTTACTGCTTGATCATGCAAATTCTCAGCCTAACCAAGACCTCTATATGAGACATAACATGGCGATATATAGAGCTGATCTTTAAGTAGAATCAAAGTCCATTTCAGGCCTTATCTTTGACTGCACATACCTGATTTTAGAAAGAGAGCAAATACGTAATTCAATGTGATTTGGTTTGTCCCTGGCCTTATAAAACCGAGCTAGATGCCTGTACCATTTGCTCCATTTGTACAAGTTTTAAGAACATAACATAACCTCTTGAAATAAACAGTTAGTGAGGAATCTTGAAAGCACTAAACAAGGAACTATGGGTTGTAATTCACTTATGTATTTGTTAGATAGTTGTCACATAAATACAATTTGACCATTTGTGGTGAGGATGGATCCAAACTTAATTTCCAGGATTAACTGGTAATTCACAATAACTAAACTGGAAAGGTTGAATATCGTTATTCCAGTCCTGGAGAGTTGAGAAATACAGCTGCACTTTGTCTCTTCATACAGTCAGAAATGGAAAGTCAAGCTCTCTGAATTTTTTTATTCTTAAAAACATTGTTGTTCTTATCCCTCTGTTAGAAAAATAAAATCTAGCAGGGTCCCAAGGGCCCAGCGTTTCTACCTGGGGAGGTAGAGAGAGCCATAAATAGAGAGGTTGAGAGAGCATGAAGGTGTAGGCCAGGCTGATGAGTCAGGAGGAACGCCAGTGTCTCGTGGAGCACATGTGCTTCTCATTAGCCGGCTCAGACCTGTCCCTGAGTCGCTCAGTGCTGGCCTCTGATAGTGAATAATGGTTCCTCTCGAGCCCGGGTCCTCAGTGACGAGGCAAATCTCCTACTCATTCCCTGGCACGGTCTACAGTCATTCTGAGGCAAACAGCAACCTTGGGACAGTAACTAGAGCCTGCAAGGGAAAATTCTCATCTCATATAAATATGCTTTAAGGTGTGCAAGCCGTTCCCACGTAATTTTGCACGTCTTGTTTGTTTACACCATCCAGTTTCAACCCTGCACAGTTGTTAATTTCATTCATATTTGTAAAGTGTAACTGTTCAATTCCTACCAACCATGTTGGACAGAATTGCTCTTCTTATCCATTTTGGACAAAGAGAAGCATGTAGACGCACTGGAGTGATGTAGACTCACTTTACATTTGGAAAGTTCTCTCCCAATATATTTCAGCACTTTCTGATCCTTGCCATTTTTATGGTCATCAAAAAGTGGTTCTACTTTTAGTGTATGATTCTTTACACAGTTTTTGCAATAGCTCAGTTAAACAAAAAACGTCAAAATCTACTGTTTTAACAGTTATGTAAAAAACTAATCTCATAGATGTGTAGTATTTACGTTATAAATGACATTAGACTTTCTATAAAAATGGCTGATTAAAAGAAACAGAACCAAAGCAATGGATCAAACTTCTTACCTTTTCAAGTTTTTAGATGCACTGTGTATGCAGTGATATTGGAATGTTATCAGGAATATTACCCATAAATATTACTTCCCGATCACATGGCACAGCAGCTTGTAACTTGGTGAATTATGCTGGATGGATAAATTTGACTCCAGCCCCTGAATATCTGCTTGAAAATCCTGGTTATCATCATAGTTTTATTTTCCCCTCTAACAAAACACATAATATTCCTGTCAATCCTGTTTGGTTTAATGGGAAAGTAATAAGAAAACATGCAGGTTGGAGAGGAGAAAGGGGGATAGATCTTGTGAGCTCTGTTTATTGGCCATATCATTCCTCAAGCCTGACTTGTCAGAACAGAATGCATGTGCGGACCATCTGGACATGTTTCACAACTGAACATACCATTGCTGCTGGCAAGTTTATTGACATTTTGTCTGATGCACAATTTGCACCATAGCTTTTCACTGAAAATCATGTGTTTTACCTGGAGTTATAAACATGCATAAACATGTCATAAACATGTTATAACAAATATCATAACTTTTAACGTTATTTGACAAATGACAATAATTTCAAATGGTATGGTATTATTAAAGCTATGTCTAAAAGAAGCCAAGTCAATTGAACTCTCATAGATGATTGGTTATTTGGTAAACCTTCCAATGAATTCTGTGTTTATAATGCATGATGAATGCAATTATAACATTATTTAGCATACATAATACCATATAATGCCTAACATAATCCTGTATAATAGCTCATAAGTAGTTATAGTTACATGCATAACACTTGGCATACTCAGCATGAGTATATGACTTCATCATGTCAGGTTATATAATGCATTATATTATCTGTTCCTAAGAACAGTGTAGACAATAATGTTGTAATAATGTTATAGTGCATTACAACATTAGTGTCTACACTGTTCTTAGGAACGGAGATTATGTGTTATTTAACCTGACATTAGGAATTCATATACTCATGCTTTATAAAGTGTTATGCATGTAACTATCAGCATTTATACAGACTTAGGACAAGCATTACAATGTATTATGTATGCTATGTAATATGTTATAAATGTATTTAAAATGCATTATGAAAACAGGATTCATAGGAAGTGTTACCAGTTACTTTACTTATTTGCTAAGAGTGAACACTCTTCCATCCTACTGCCTCTAAAAAAACCCAGTTGTCTTAGCATCAGCTTTTTGTCCACATTCAGGTAGATTTTATAATAGAGAGCAATAAATGAATCAGCACTGGCGAATGAGTGCAAACCACTGGAAATGAGGCTTAAAACGGTGAAAAGCTTAGCAGGGGGGAAAGGTGTTGTGTCAGACTTGAGGCGACGTCACGGGGCGGTGCAGCCTGGTGCCATTGTTGTAATTGTTGTAAGTGCGATGAATCGTTTTACAGATGCTTGTAAATGGGAACCATTCGCACAAAAAAGCCTGTAACATTGCCAGACTTTGTGAATAGCATTCAGTATCACGGAGAACAGTCATAGAACCCAGAAGATTAGTAGAACAAACTTTCAGCACAGAAATTTTCACTGTACCTTGCAGCAGAAACTAATCTGTCATGATGACAGTGGAAGTGTAGGAGCTAGATAAGCCAAACAGCTGCTCCTATTTATCTCAGCTCTGATCCGAGTTTGGTCTAAACTGGAGGGCCTGGCAACGGACTGGCAGAAACATCATGGGAAAGCAAAAAAGAGAGCACACTTATTTGCGAGTTATATGGAATATAGCTGAGAAACAGAATTTTTTTGGCAGGTGTTCACCTTCAGACCGCAAGCTTTGGGACCGCTGCAACAATGAGGGGAAAACGAGACAAGCACATGGAGGCCTTGAAGTGCCACGCCGTTGTCCCCACACAGGAGTTTGGGCAGATAATTATACCAGGGTGCTATTCTAAGGTCAGCTCTTGTAACTCTTCCATGGCTAATAGAAGTGACCTAAGGCTAAGAGTGGTCAAGAAGAGACAAAGTGTCAGATCACTGCAGTCGAAAACCAATCCAAAATGTCCTCTTCACTAGAACACAAGTTTTAAGCCCATCACACATCCATTTCCATGATATTTAGAGCATTGTTGCTTCTCAATCTTTTGAGTAAGCGAGATGCTGTTTGTTTCCTCTGGAACTAGAGATATCAGGCTAACTAGCGAGCCCCAGTTCGTCAATGTTAAACGTTTCCTTCCATCATCAAACTACCACATACATTTCTCGAAATAATGGATAGTCTGTCTTGCTGCCTGCTGCCATCGTTTTGCAATTAGATAAATTTCCATCCACCATCTTTGTTGGTGACATTTATAGTGATGATTTGGGGACATTTATTAATCTTTTGGCTCTGGTAGGTCACAAAAATTATTTAAACCCATGTATTAACATATGTGTTACATCATACAAAAGGTACATGTCTCGTCTGTGAAAGAACACCAACAATATGCATAGAATTCTCAGCTTGCTAGCTAGGTGACATGGTTAACGCCCGGAATTATTATCATCATATACACAACCAAAACTTACAACTTACTGCCTTCTCAAGCTTTGTGTTTTCTGCATTTTTCGAGGCACACAGTGCAGTGGGAAGAACATGGCCGAATGTAATGAAGTAAAAGTAACACTTTTTTGTTTACAAATTCACTCAAGTAAGGGTATCCTTCATTAAAACTTTTCTTGCGAGTACAATTTATTCAAAACATCACCCTTGTTTGCTCGATTTCATATGAATTTCTCATGAGGTCAGGTTGAAAAAGCTGTGACTGCTAAACACACCGCTAGCCCTAAACATCCGCATTTGGGACACTTCAAATGAACCTCAAACTTGTGCAAATTGCTGTGAAACAGTGCTAATGGATGTTATAATTTCTCTACGGCAGGGCCTAAACAAGTTTGTCTCGATAGCTGATTGAACTCCCCAAGATTTTTCCATCTATGTTTTAGACCAGAACACTACCTCACTGAAAGCCTTTCATAAGATGCCTGCTAAATAGTGCTCCTTAAGTGCCTCAGTTTTGGGATAAAGAGATATAGCAACATCCTGTACTGTTTTAGCGATTGAGGAACAAACCTTGGGGGTATCTCTTTCTGGCTAAGACCACTGAATTAACTCAGAGCATCCCTGCCAAGTACTGTGCCACTTCTCTGTGAAGGCTGCAATTTATTTCAGTTGAGACTCAATGCTGGCTTCTTAGGTAGGCCTTTTGGGCTTGTAGTGAAAAAGCCAACTAGCAGTGGTTAGCTTAATTTTTGGACTATTTAGTGGTATGAAACTTTGATTACATTGCTAAAAGGAAAGGGTTGTGTATATTCCTGTTGGCAATTTTTTTATTTGGCTTGCCAAGGTTGCAGGGTAATGAAAATGATTGCGATCTGCAGGAGAGCCCTGCCATTGGATTCCAGGACCCTGTAGTCTTTTCGCTGTGGCTGCCGTCAGTTACATGGACCAGAGCCATGGAATTCTGTGCTCTCTTAAATTAAATCCTTTAGCATCCGGATCTGCTGAAGAAAGAGAGAGAGAGAGAGAGAGAGAGAGAGAGAGAGAGAGAGAGAGAAAGACAGAAAGAAACAACAGAGGTGAAGATCAACTATAGTTCTCCAGTTTGGCTCCCTCTACATGCATTGTTTAGCACTCCAGATGTCATGTCTGAGATGGTCTCTGAAGAAAAATGGGCAAAAAAGGTTAAGATGAATATCCTCATATCCCATTCCCCTCAGTATGGAGTGTGTTTGCATTGAGGATTAGCTTACCCAAACTCCTTGTGTCTAAACGTTAGAGAGACTGTTGGCCTGAATATTGACTTTGGCTAAGCTGATGCTTTGATGACCGTAGACTCTAAGCTTTCCTGTTAACTTTTGGCTATTTACTTTGCACACTACATAACATATAGCAGTTTTGCCTTGCTACTACAAAATCTGGATAGTAAATTGTGAGGTAATTAAAATCTTTTATTGAGCCTGCATATGGCTAACAGGAGTTCCTAGATGGTAGTGTCAAGCTTAGATGGTTAATTTTCCATCTTTGATGATGAATCATGGATAGTTGAATCTTAACATTTACTGCTGGATTAATGGGCCTGTCCAAACAAATGACTGGTCAATATGGTCAGTAATTAAGGCAAATTCCTTTTCATCAAAATCCATGATTTATAGCTGTACCATATGCAGAGTTGGTTTCAGTGTTTATTCTATCTTTAGATGCAGATAAAGGAAATTTAACTAGCATTGCAGCCAGGATAAATCTGTGAATTTTCTGCAATATTTTTTGGGTAATCAGTGAGCCTTGGGAGTGGTACGTATAAAAAATGATTACAATCAACAGCAAGCAATTAGGTCTGAGAAGAATCAGATCTTAATTTTTTCGTGAGCTAACACCTCTCTTGATAATACCTCTAATGAGCTATGGAGTATTTCATAAAAGGCCTAATTTGACCTGTTCCATTAAAATACGATGCTATGGTGTGTGAATTTATCCAAAATGGAAGATTGAAAATTCATAAGAATTTTAGCCAACTCATGCTCATGGATACATGCTCATATGGATATAGGCATGTATATCTGCCTCACACTCCTATCCTCCTCTTTTGAATTAGTGCAGATAACCCTGTTGCACTCAGAGCTTTTCAGTGAGACAGTGCGAGCAGCCAGTAATACATTCCAATCACACATGGCTTGGCCTCAATCCCATCAGGGAAAGTTGGACTAATCAGGCAATACATGTGGTGCTTGAGGGAGGCTTGCTGTCAGACATAGGGAAACCAAGGGAGTGCTTCATAGTGCATCATTAACTAATGGCAGACGCCCCTGTCTCAGCGCCTGTTCCACGTATTTGAAGATTCCACTTTCTGATGGATCACAGGAGATCAGCCGGCGTTTATTAGGCTAGAGATTGATTTTCAGAATGTGAGAAATTTTAGGAATTGTACCACATTAGTTAATGTCCCTGAGACAGCATTCGTCTCAAAGTGCTCCTCCTTTTTATAATCCCTTAATACTATCATTCGCTAGGAATAATGTCTCCATGGCTTGTGCCTCAATGCCAGAAAATTCTACAAGAGCTTAAGAACTCAAAAAACACTGGAAATGGTTGAATAGCAGAGCAGATTAACAGTTTGACATCCCTCAACTCAGCCCATAACTGTAACAATTTACGCACTAGTGACAAGTCATAGTTGCCCACAGGAGTGCAGTCCTCCTCTCTAGGTCCTGCAAGTCTTCTGTAAAACAAATGTTCCATAACAATTGCACAAATCTTTGCCTCACAAGGTTGGAACGCATCAATCTTACAATATAGATGTCAGGTTTTATTAGGTAATGTGCTTTTCAGACGTTCTCCTAATTTGTACTGTCTTGGCCTTGAATAATGTGAAAATTAATATACTGCAGGAGGAAAGACCTGTTCCATTGTAATTAGCAGAGACTTAAGATAGCAAATGTGCTTGGCTTTGTCTTTCTCCATTTGTCACACATTTGTTCATTTTTTTCACCTTAAATAGTAACTTTATTCTCAGATTTATAGTGGCAGGAGTGCGACTGACAGACCAAGCGTTCCTCTGCTCATCTTTCTCCAATCTCTCTTCCGCTCACTTTGTGTCATAAAGTAAGAATGCAGTCTGGCAAATGATTCCATTTGTGTAGCACTTCCATGTGGGAAGAGAACACGATCTCCATGTGGGACGAGAACGCAGTCTTGACATAAATATTCAATGAGTTTAAACTCCTTTCTCCCGAAGCCAAAGAGATTGTTCAAAGCGTCCAAGAGCCTTGCGACTCTTTCTCCCTCAGCTTCTCTCTCACATTGCTAAACTGACCCATCTGTTATTTACGGTCTGAGAAGAATGCTTGTCTCGCCTGCCAAATAAAATTCTTACAGCAGGTTTGAAATGTGGTAGGTGCTGCACAAGGGAAATAAATGACGGATATACCCAGCACTACAGTCTGCTCATAAATATGCCCTTTCCTTCCTTCCCTCTGAGGTTATGGAAGCTTGGGAGCAGGTGGCCTGGGCACTGGAGGACTCAGACCTGGAGGTGTAGTATTACTATTTGATGTCTGGTCTGGGGAATAACCCTACATTTGTGCGATATTAGACTGTTTAAAGAAAAGCTGCTTTCTGTGATTGAAAATCCCAGCTGTGTCCTGTACTGTCCATGGCTGGTGGTCCAAAAGAGCTCATTTGGTTGTATGTTCATATATATATATATATATAAATATGTATATGCAAATCTGCTCTTACCAACTTCCTGTGTTGTTCCTTGTTTCCAGTTGTTTTATGCAAAACATGGTTGCCGCATCGAAAATCACAATTTTGCATGGTGTTTTTAAACTTAGGCGTTGACTTTGGCAGTCATGGACCACAAGAATTATGACATAGTGTACTGGAAGGGGTTTTGGTTGTCCAGACGGATCCGGCTAAAATGCATTTTAGACCTCCTGAAGTTGTTTGATCTATTAGATTTAACCTGTGTTAAATGGGTGCATTTACAACTTCATATTTATGTGGATAACCCCTATCCAGATATTCTGATCCTCAACATGCGTGAAACGACCAGGTCTTTATTCTTACAGGGTGGAACCCAAAACTCAGTGGGTATCTGTTATGGAGCTCAGATACATTGAGATCCTTCCTATGGTATAATTAATAGGAATTCCTACAAGTCAACTTGCAAAAGCTATTAAAAGGTGAGGGTAGCGTTTGAGATTGAGTTAGTTTTACAGTATGGAAGATACTTACTACACTGCGAAAGCACCTCAGCAAACCAGAAAAATGGTAAAAGAAAGAAAAAAACTGAAAATGACCTGTAAAAGCATGTTTAAAAGTTTAAAAAGTTTTCAAATTATGCTAATGAATGTAAATGAATAAATATGACTATCAAATGTATTTGCCTTTAGCATGATTATATTATAATCACTTACATCAACCATGTGTTTGAATATCACATTACTGTCACACCCTGAAGTAATTCTTGTTTTCTCTTAGCTGGTTATGGTGGATATGGTGGATATGGTGGATATGGTGGTGGAGTCTATCCTGGAGCAGGAGCTGGAGGACTGAAACCTGCAAAACCAGGTTAATTGTGGCATGTTAATAAATCAGTAACCAGATAGATTTTGATATACGTATAGATTACATTTGACGTCTTTCTTTCATTTGAATATTTCAGGTCTTGGAGTGGGGGTAGCAGGAGGGGGACTTCAGCCAGGTCTTGGTGCTGGTGTGTATTATGTACCATACTATAATTTTGTCGCTGTCCAATGAAAAACATGTATCTCCAAAATTCCAATTTTTCAGGAACACGAAAAACCACTTTTTCTTATCATTAATCATACACAATAAATCCGAAATTCACGGTGTGATTTGTCAGCTTTTCATTGGTCATGTTAACTGCTGTGGAGTAGATAGAGGTTTTTGCCCATATTCCATATATTATAAAAAGTAAAAAACGCAAAAAGTGGAGATACATGTTTTTCATTGGACAACGACGATTTATAGATTGCTCTATATGAATGCTGTCCACTGAAATGTAAACTTCAAACTTCTTTCAGGTGCTGGAGGAAAAGGCCTCAAGCCTGGAAAAGGAGGTACAAAATGACTTTTGTTTATCTTGACTGAATTTCATGTTACTTTGTTCTCAGAACAGCAATAAAGTTGCTTGATCAAAAAGGCATCTAAAGGGTTAAGGAAGTGGTGAGCTGACCTAATTATTAAATGACTCATGAAATGACTCATGATTCCTATGAAAAATAGGAGTCCGTTTTTTAATGTGTAAAATTAATAAGTTAATCATGTTAATCATGACTATTGAGCACACTAAAATTTGAGCCAGGATATCATTCCAGTGAGGCTGGCAGTACCGGAGGTCTGTAAAAGCAGAATGAGGCAGTGTGTCGGCAGCGTTCCTCCAATAATGGTCCCCTTTTCATAGTATTCCAGTTGGCTTGAGCTTGGATTAACGAACGTCAGATCTTAAGCCAAATCAACCAGTGTATCTTCTATGGGGAATTATGCTGGTGGTTTGCGCCTAAATCCAGTGCTTTACTTCACATTGTAAGAGCAGCGTGACATGTCTGTTCTTCAGCATCAGATAGGAGAAGGTTAGACAAACAAATGAAAACTTTGAAACAACTAGTGCCAGGTCCTCAAACCAGAACTGCCAGCTCATTTCCTCATGGTGGAACAGGGTAGAACGGTGAAGCAAGACACTTGATGACTTAAAAAAACAGAACTTAACATCGGAATTTTTGACATGCATCTTAATAGACAGAGTGCGTGCGTGTGTGTGTTTTGCTCCAGGGCCAGGTACTGGAGGGACTGCATTAGGTCCTGGCACAGGGGGCACTGTGCCTGGCGGTGGGCCTGCACTCCCTGCCGGAGGTAAGACACACAACCACACAGACTGCAAGCTAATAGAATGTTGTTGTGAGTGCGAGTGATCCGTTCGAAGGGCTGAGTGTTGAATACTGTGATTGCTTGTTGTGGAATGTTGTGGAGCGAAAAAGACATTTAAACACATGTGACTATAACTCATAAAAACTGAATCATTTTTGTATATAAGTCAGTAGCTTCGACTGAAAGACTTTGCCTGAACCATTGAGTGTTGAGCAAAAGCAAAGAAACATTAATAAAAAAAAATAAAACATCCATTAAATAAACATTAATAAGAACCATAACTTCTATCTTTATTTTTACAAAAATATTGCTCACAGCAGAAGTGACGTGTAAAAATGCAAATGATGTGCAGTTCGAAAGAAATTGGTCTGAGAGAAACATGCAATGATAATGATGCACAACCAAGCAAGAATCGATCCTAGGTATGAACTCTAGTGTTCAGGCCAAGTGTGAAGTTACTAAATCTGTATACCTAATAAACTTGCAACTCAGTGTATTTACTGTATGTATAACTTTGCACCTTATATAAGACACCTTTTGAGAGGGTCATCTATTATTCGACTTTTTGAAGTCTAAATAAATTATGCTTGACTGACAGTTTACAACATAATATAGACTGTCCAGTACTGTCATTACTTTAATAAAATGCTGTAGCCTGTATTTTTTTAAGCCTAGTCTTCTTCCAATTTAGTAAAAAACCAATCCCACGAACTGGATAAGCTTTTGCACAACAGCTACCAATCTGGGAGGATAAAAGCTAATACATGCTTTCACCGACACACATGAGGCCAGCCAACACATTTTTCAAACTGCTACTCATCCAACATCATAGGGTAGCTGAACGCATTTGGAGGAGAGCGCTAACGGCCCTGTTCTGTATACATGAGCTAACATTGACTAGCGATTGGCTAGTGTTGCTCTAATCAACAGTCCTTCCCACCTAGAGAGCAGGCTGTGGTCTCTATTTTGAAGCCACTTGACCAAGTATACCGTACCACTCTATGCTTTATTATGAGTGACCCTTTCCTCACAAACTGATTGTCATTTTTATTTGAATGTGGTCTTGTCATGAAAATTGCAGCATTAGCTATTAGGTTATTATACATGTCTCTTGATATTAAGAGCATATATTGTATTGTTGTAAACATCCACATGATTGCCTCACACTTGTAAAGCCAATGATCACTGAATTTAGCCTTAAAGCATTTATTTACGATACTTTTGTTTAATCTAGATTTAGTTTCAGAAAACAGCTAAATCACAGTTTGTGGTGTTTGTGAGACACTTCAGAGAACTGCTGTCTTACCAGTCCATGGATGATTTGACATGTGCATTTTACTTCTGTATATACTACACACCTTTGACTTTACTTGCTATATTAAATGAGTCTGTATCCAGCGTTTAGATGTGTTTATGTAATGTATGTGGAGCTCCACAGTAAAAGAGGTTCTGGTCTCATGCAGGCTTCTTCCTGCAAAAAATAAGGGTTGAATAAAATGTTACAGATGTCCTTTTCTCTGTGTGTTAGCTCCAGTCATTCCTCAGACTGGTCTCCCAGGTGTGGGCCCTGGGGGAAAAGCTGCAAAGCCAGGAAAGGCGCCAGTGCCAGGTAAGTGTATGCATGTGTTATCCTTCCATTGTAATATTGCAGTATAATGGCAGGTTCCATTTTATTTTAAGTATTTCATAAACTAATGTCTTACCTGCCTTGCAGGGGTGGGAGTCCCTGGAGCTTTTCAAGGCGGAATTCTGCCTGGACAAGGTGTGTGTCCCATAGAAAAAGCCATCTATTTTTTTGGGACAAAAGTCATTTACGGGAAGGAACATTCCTAAATGCTCCGAAAAATCTGGGCCTTTGGCTTGTAATCTAAGTGTTGATCAGACTTAATTGATTGCACCTACAGGGTTTGGTGGCCGTGGTGTTCTCCCGGGTGTAGCGACAGGAACTGGACTTAAACCAAAGTCAGGTAAGATCTTTATTATTAGATCAATGCCTGATATTAACAAAGTCTTTTAAATACATAGAGACGACCTCCCATTTTAAACTGGCTAATATCATTCATGCTTTGTTTGATAATTATAATTGGCAGTACATAAGATAAAGGAATTATATTTTTGTATTCTCACAGAATTCCTCACATTGTGTGCTCTACTCTACAGGTACTGGTGGTGGAACAGGCCTGATGCAACCAGGGGTCTTTCATGGATACCCTCTCAAATCTCCCAAAACACCAGGTATATCATGTTTCCTTTGACCTTATTAAATAAATCTTATCACAGTATACTGTTTACATTTTTTTAAATTGTACTGTAACTGGTGGTAATTAATTTCAGGGACAGAAAGTTACCAGTTAATACTCTAGCATAGATGTTAGGAATCATAGTGTTAAACATACATTTCACTTTGCAATGTGAAATCAAGGTGTTCCCCATCTATTCTAGCATACATTTCACCAGTGCACACACATTTTCTGCCTCATTATGGAAACAACTACATGCACTTCTATGGGTACCATCCAAAGGTTATGAATGGTGCGTTGATCTGTAGCACTTGCTGTGACTAAGGTTCTCGTTTTGGGGCCAACAGCATTCCCAGAGAGGGAGTCATGATCTGATGTATTCGGACTGTCCATGATTCAGGCCTCAAAATGAGAACTACATCATGCATCTAGAAAATAGTCAGCAAGAAAATAGCTTTACCTTGTCTAAAATGCTTCAGAAATGGATTTTTGCATCTCCAGTGTCCTCTTTGGGAATCTTTTTAAAATGTATGTATGTATCAAGATCATTGGGAGGCAATTCATCAATATTATTAGTATGTGTTGATTATTGTATGAACAGATGTGAACTGTGCCTTTTTACCCCAAACCACAATTTTAGGAAGATCAAAGAAGTATGTAATGTAAGGGGAAAAGATAATGTTTGGAGATGGAAATGTCCAAATTTTTTAGAGTAACACTGGCTTGAATAATTTAATGTTTCCCAGGTTTTGAGAAGATTAGATCATGCTTTAATTGGAGTCAGCTGTACATGCTGTTCTCTTTCAATTTTGCACACTTCCAGTGTTTCCTTGGAGAATAAGTATGACCTATCTTAGACCAAACCTGTTGTAGCTGTTGAAAATGTAGTATTACATAATAATACTAACCTCATCACGAAACATTTAACCTGAGCCAAATGTGCATATACTGCAACTTTGTATACCTCACAATCAAAAAAACATTGCAAAACTGATTATATAGTGCTACCAAATAATGACCATCATTGTTTAAAATTTTAGGCTGATCTGAAGAGATAATCTTCAGTTCACTGTGCATTATTTGTCTACAAAAATAACTGTCCATTGTCCCAGCAGGTGGATTCCCTTATGCTGGTGGAAAAGTTCCCTATGGTATAGTGGTGCTCCCTTAAGCACATGCATGCAGAAGCTCTATGTATTTTATAAATGTATTTATTGTGTGTTGGCATGTTGCCTCACTCTCATATGCTATGCTTCAGGTTATGGTGGCTTTGGCACTGGTGCAGGATTACCGGGTGGCAAAGGAGGAGCTGGCTCTAGGCCAGGCTACCCCACTGGCACTGGTGTGTAATAAGTGCTTCTAGTCACATTGCAAAGATCGTACGAAGACTATAGTGGTTATTCAGTGGTTGCAACAAGAAACACTGCCATGCCTAGCACTGGCTGCAGATTCCTTTTCAACACACATTCAAGTAATACATGAAGCTAAGAGTGCATGTTTACTGGCTGATTTACCTTCTGTGTATCTAGGTGTGGGGACCTTAGGGGCCTCAGCTGCACAGGCCAAAGCTGCTAAGTACGGTAACGACTCACTATTTAATTTCAGAGGTTGATAGCACTGCATTGTCACATATCCACATTACCAAGAAGCAAATCACTCTGCAAATATCAAGCTTGAGCTATTCATACTTGGTTGTAATGCTTTCTCTGTCTGAACAGTATGGTCTTATTGTAATGTCATCAGTCACTCAATATATTGTAGTGTGTTCAGTTTAGGTGTCGCACTTTTCTGTAGGCATAGGTGGGGTCGGAGGTGTTCCAGGAGCTGGCTTTGGTGGGGTCGGAGGTGTTCCAGGAGCCGGCTTTGGTGGTGTTGGAGGTGTTCCAGGAGCCGGCGCTGGCTTTGGTGGTGTTGGTGGTGTTCCAGGAGCCGGCTTTGGTGGTGTTGGAGGTGTTCCAGGAGCCGGCTTTGGTGGTGTTGGAAGTGTTCCTGGAGCCGGCTTTGGTGGTGTTGGAAGTGTTCCTGGAGCTGGGGGACTTTACCCAGGGGTTGGAGGTGACAAATGAGCACATACACACATACACACTCTTAGGTGACTTGGGAGGACCTTATATTCCATGGTTCTTTTGATTGTGTACTGATTGTGCCGTGACCATTGGTTGTTATCTCAATGTGCAGGTATAGGTGGTCTTTCACCAGCTCAAGCCAAGGCTGCTAAATATGGTAAGTGATAACTATAATGCGGACAATGTTAATGTATGGCACAAGATACTGGTGTACATTGGATTACTAATGCTCATCTTATGATTTATCAGGTGCTGGGGCAGGCTTTGGTGGAGCTGGAGCTGGTGCTGTTTTCGGAGGAGCTGGAACTGGTGCTGGTTTCGGTGGTGTTGGTGGTGTACCAGGAGCTGGAGGAGTTTACCCTGGAACTGGGGGTAAGAGAGAGTGCTTACAGAGATTCTCCCAAACCTGGTGTCGAGTACCACTATGATGCATATTTATAGCACTTTTCCTGCTCATTTTTATCTCATTTAAGTTTTCTTAATGGTCAGATGTGTTGGAGTAGAGAAACACTACAATTTGCAATTTAGGGGAAGCTCCATGACCAGGACAGATTTATCACAAGACATAAACTTGAGCTTAACCAGCTGCAATGTGTTTGCTGTCATCCAGTAGGTGCAGGAGGACTAACCCCTGCTCAGGCCAAAGCTGCTAAATATGGTAATCATGAATTGTGCTTTGATTAACCACGAAATTCCAATATTATAAATAAATTAAACATGCAGCTGCTAGTTGTTCATCGGCCTCAGTTAGTCTTGTTTCACCTTTCACTAGGTGCTGGAGCTGGTTTAGGTGGAGCAGGTTTGGCTGGTGCAGGTGGAGTTCCAGGAGCTGGACTTTACCCTGGTGTAGGAGGTAAGCAAAAAGCAGTTTGCTGTCAATAATGTAATGGTATATGTAATATACTCTCAGTTGAAAAATTACTGACTGTAGCCTATTTGTTGCCATGCACAATTTGTCAGACCCCCTTAACCCCCGTCATCAGTGAAAAGGGACCACCATAGGACCACAGTTGACCAAATATTATTTGGGTGGTTGGCCATTCTCAGCACAGCAGTCACACTGACATGGTAGTTTTGCTGGCATTATCCAGCTAATAGTCCTGTGGTCAGAAACTGACACTATTAGAGGGCCAGGCAAATAAGTGTATATATATATATATATTGCAAATATACAGATGGGTGACAAATTAAAGGAAAAACCTGAATAAATGAGTAGAGAAACATAACGAATGCAGATGCTTCCAAACAGATGTACTGCATGATACATTTAAGCAATTAACATCCTACCATGCTCTGTGGCATGTATAGAAATGCTGAACAGGCCCAGTTGACCTCGATTTTGGATCAAGATGGCAAGAGGAAAAGATTTAGGTGACTTTGAAAGAGTGTTTGTTCATTATTGGGGCACGGATGACGGGAGCTTCAGTCACAAAGACTGTAGGAACAGTGACTAAAGTGACATCTGCATTTAGATTTATGGGAAAGACATCAGTAAATGAGGTTGGAAATTGTGATCGAAAGTGCACATTCAATGACTGTGCTTGTGCATTAGTGCAATATGTAAGGAAAAACAGAAGAGCAACTGTTCTTCAGGTGACTGAGGATGTCAGTGCAGGACGTGATCAGACTGTCAGCAAGAACAGTCCATCGACAACTACATAGAGAGGGATATATTATAGTAGGGTTGTAGTGCATAAACCTCTCATTACAAAGACGAATGCACATTTGAGAGTTCAGTGGTGCAAAAACGAGGCACTTGTCTACAGAGATGTTGAAAAAAGTGATATGGTCAGACAAGTCATCCTTTACCATATACTCGACAAGTGGGCGAGTGCATGTGCGACGTACACCAAGAGAACCGCTCAGGCCTAAATGCAGTGAGAGGGTCCGCTGGCTCAAGGACAGTTCCAGAGACTTGTCGAATCTATGCCAAAGCGCATTGAAGATGTTCTGGCGGGTCATGGTGGCCCAACACCTTACTAAGACACTTTATGTTGGTTTTTCCTTTAATTTGTCACCCGACTGTATATCATATGTATATAGTCTGGATATAATTGGGCTCTTAAGTATCTTCTCAATTCCCCATATAAAGGTGCAGGAACTGGCTTGGTACCAGGTGCTGGAGGAGTTTTGCCTGGAGCAGGTGAGAGAGAGACAGGCATACAGACAGACAGTCAAACAGTCAGAGAAAGACAAGCTGTTACAAATGTACTGGTAATGAGCAGTTGCAGAAATGGGGATGAGCCAGAGGTGGATGCAAACGTGTTAATTCAAAATAACCTCTCCACGAGGGGACAAATCTACAAAGTAGCGAAATATACAAACAAAACAGTCCACAAAGGGGAAAAAATACCATACTGGACACAACAGGTAAGTATTTTAAAAGGCATAAGACAAAGCAAGGAATATCTGACAACAGTAGTGAACGAGGTAGAACATTCCATACTGAACGCAGAAATCTGCTATTAGTAGTTTTATAGATGAGGTTCAGGTGTGTTAGATCAATGACTTCTGGGTACAGATGGCCACAGGTCACCGGGTGACGTCAATACCGTGAGTTTCTGGTAGTGGTCATCAGACGCCCTCTGGTGGGCACATGAGGTCCAACAGAGACAGAGTTAACGATAGAGAGAGACAGGGACAGACAGAGAGGCATACAGATTAAAGTGAGAGACAAGAAGGATACAGAGCGAGGGTAGGTAAACTGGGCTCTATTTAAAAAAAAAATGTATTTAGTAAGTTAGTAATTTATTTAGTAAGTTAGTAGTTAGTAATTTTTACCAAGTTTACATAAATTCTTTGATGACTATATCACACTGGTTACCAAAATTGGTTCTTTAGTCCCTATAACTGCACGGTTTAGTCTTTTTACTGCTTTCAACACCTGCCTCAACTCATCAGCTCATTACCAAACCTTTAATTATGTCAAAATAGGTGTATTAGAGCAGAGAAAACACTAATATGTGCAGCACATGGGGACTAAAGGACCAGGATTATGAAATACTGGTGTATTACTATTCATTTCAGGTAGCCAGTACCTAACAATCTGAACTTGTCAATGACTGTAGCCCAGTAAATACCATAACAATGTTTTGATGTCCCCTTTGTCTACAGGTGCAGGAGGTCTCACACCTGCTCAGGCCAAAGCTGCTAAATATGGTAATTGAGATCACATATGAGCAACAAAAACAAGAAACCGATAAAAGTTATCAGAATCAGAAACTATATTTGATACTGTACAAGATACACAGGAATTTAATACATCAGAAAGTATTAAGTAAAAGAGATTGGGTCGATTGCATAGTGTAAGTAAAATAAGCATACCACACATAATAAGTACTCACATATTGCATAGGATAAGTATTGAGTCCAGTAGTGGGCATCTTTATCAAGGCTCATTAAATCTGGATACACTTCTACAATTAATTCCCTTCAAGGAGCTGGTGCTGGTTTTGGCAGAGCTGGAACTGTCCTGGGTGGTGGTGGAGTACCAGGTGCTGGAGGATTTTTCCCTGGAGCAGGTGAGAGAGAGAGAAAGAGAGAGAGAGACAGAAACAGACAGACTGTTACAGATGTAGTGGTAAAGCGTAGAGAACTGGGTGCAAAAGTTTTATTTAAAATAACCTCTCCAGAAAAGGAGAAATCTACAAAACAGTGAAACAAGACACTCCACAAAGAGAGAAAAATACCACAGCGGGAACAACAGGCAAGTAGTTCAAGAGGCATAACAAAACTGACAACAGTCCATTCATGAAGTAGAAGGTTTACTACTAAGCACAGCAGTTTGCCATAAATTCACTTAAGTAGTCTCGTGAATCAGGTTTAGGTGTGTTAGATCAGTGACTTGGCGCAGGTCACTGGGAGTTTCTGGTAGTGGTCACTGGACGACCTCTAGAGGGCGTGAGCGGTGTGATGGAGGCAGAGTTAGAAATTGGGAGGGACAGAATTAGAGAGAGACAGAGAAACATACAGATTAGAGTCAGAGAAAGTGAGATACAGAGTACAAAAGACAAAAAGAAAGACAGAGAGAGGCTAGGTAAACTGGGCTCTATTTTTTTTAACTTTATTTTGTAATTTTTTCAACATGTTTAAATTAATCCTCTGATGCCTATATCACATTGGTTACAAAACTTGGTCCTTTAGTCCCTAGGACACCTGCTCAGGCCAAAGCTGCTAAATATGGTAATCCATTTTCCTTGGAGATCACATATGAGCAACAACAAGTAACAGAGTTATCAGGATCAGAATCAGAAACTATCTTCCATACTGTACGGGATACACAGGAATTTAACTAGGCAACATATGACCCATACACACATACTTTGATATAACACATGACTACTGAACATGTACACAATCTAGCATAATCTAACAAGTACCAAAGTTGATGTGTCTTAGCACAACAAGATAAGCGTACTAGCAGTAAGTGTTAAGTAGAAAGGATTTTGTGTATCACATAGTGTAGTACATAGTGTATTGTAGTAATACTGAACAGAAAAAGTATCAAGTCCGTTAGTGAGCATCAGAATCAAGGCTCATTAAATCTGGTTAAATTAATTCTGTAATTAATTCTTCATAAATTTCCTTTAAGGAGCTGGCGCTGGTTTAGGTGGAGCTGGAACTAGCCTGGGTGGTGGTGGTGTACCAGGTGCTGGAGGAGTTTACCCTGGAGCAGGAGGTGTGTGCAAAAGAGAGAGAAAGCAAACTAACACGGCCTCACAATTGCAAATTCATACATATTCACATGAGTGAGCTCATACGAAAGAGTTGATATTACGGCAAAGAGCAGGGTTAGTGGTTGCAGGCTTTCTTACCAATACATTTATGTAAAATCCAACGAAATCACTCTTGCCTGTTAGAATAACTATGCATGATCAAACTATGTCTTATGCTCCTGCATGCAATGCTCCCATGAATTGTTTTCATAGCCTCATTCATGCATTGTCTTTTTTTTTCTCTGACACAAATTATTTAAAAAAATGTATGTACAGTAAGCAAGTGATGCAGTCTCATTCTACAGGTGCAGGAGGCCTCTCACCTGTTGAAGCATAAGCAGATAAAGTGGAAGGCTCAATACTAAATGTAGCAATCTGTTCGAGCAGTCTTGTAGATGAGATTCGGGTGTGTTAGATCAGTTCGTGACTTCTGGGCACAGGTGGTGTGACGTAGTCTGCCCTGTGGGTGTAGCAGAACACAAACACGCAGACAACGTTGGCAGGTTAAACCCTGGAGGAATGTTTATTCACGTTTATAAGAGGTGAGGTAAGAGTGTATTCCGCCGTGATGTGGAGTGTTTAAGTGTGCTTTCTTTGTGCGAGAGGTGATGTCAGTGGCAGATGAATGGGTGCTCTTGGCGGGCAACTGCTTAGTGCCAGGTTGGAGAGCCAACTTCCTCCGGGTTGACTGTGAAGAAGGAGAAAAAAAAACCTTACAAAAAAATTGTTAGTATTGTTTTTACGGCCGCCCGCATGTGGTTTTGCACGATGGGACCCACCATCGCTATGCACTATTCCATCTGCTGCACATGTTTGATTACCAAGCGGTAGAGTGAGTGCTGTTGCTCCTAGGCCTCCTTATCCACTTTGAGTAGGCCCTGCGGCTTTCGATCAAACCGAAGCTCAAATGGGAAAAAGCCTATTGAAGCCTGGGTAACTTCATGTACCATGAACAATATACAGTCAAGCCGGAAAGTCTGCACACCCCTTTCACCTTCTCCACGTTTCATTACATTACAGACTTATTCTAC
>JAOUQW010000021.1:9423584-9449476 GCA_028565825.1 Olivaichthys viedmensis
GACGCTTTTTGATTGGTTGGCACGTGTGCATTATTTTCTTATATTGAGACGCCTCTATTGTAGATAAGGCCAAAACTTTAATCACAGTTCTAAATCAATGCTCCTGATACTATGGAGCCATGTTGGAATGTAACCATGACAATGAGCATAAATAACGATTAAGGCCCTTCTAAATAAAAATAAGGAAAATTAATGACATTGATTTAGACAGAAAGGAATTATTTGTAGCCTAGAGTGTGTGAAATTCTTTGTATTATTATAAACGACAAAAACAGCAAGACAACACTCTTTTAAATGCTGCCATAGACTTTAACATGTAATTTCATGATAGAACTCAGAAACCTTTTATGAGAACTTACTGTATGTGTCAAGTGACATTTCTTATGTGATCAGAGCAGATGTAACACTTATCCTGTCAAGCGTTACGACAGTTGTCGTAGTAGTGTCATCTATCATAAAACATGTAGTAAAACATATGTTAGCTAGTTAGCAAAAATGAACATAAGTTTAAAAAATTTCCAACATAAGTACACACATAAGTACACATGTCATGGCTTCGAACATAATGATAGCTATCATAACAATTACTGGTAACATGTTATATCTCAAATCATGACTGTGTATGACTTCCATAACACGTTTATGACATGGTTATGTCAGTCTAATGACGCAGGGTTAAAGTAAAGTGTTACCAAATGAAAAAATTCTATAAACATTGTCAGTTCACACTGACACAGTCACGCTGACTCCCTCACCAGGAGAAGCGGACTGAAAATGAATGAAGAATGAATTAATTATGTCAGTTTTTACCAGTGCACACTTTAGCAGTTCAACATTTTTATTTTTTTATTAATTAAATCACTAGATTGACTTTAGGATGTGAGTAAATGAAATGTATTTTAATATTTGCAGGATATCCCGGTGGAGTCAAACCACCTAAACCTGGTACGACAGTGCTTACACTCTGATACCCTTCCCAGATTGTGCACTTTATCTGAGCATGCATTAACACTGTAGCTTATAAGCTGTACCATGTCATTTTCATTGTTACGCAACAAAAAAGTCTGTCACTTTAAAAGCCTTGCGTTTTGTATTATTCATAGGCGTGCCTAGTACTGGCATTACTGGAACAGGTATTGTGGCACCTGGAGCGACACCTGGCGTGGGTCTTGTGCCAGACGGAGCTGGGATCATTGCTCCAGGCGGCACCCATTTACCTGTGAAGCCAGGTGTGGTAGCTACAATGTATTTACCTCTACCAATGAACATACACCACCCAGCACTGTTGATCTTTCATTGATCTCTTCTTTTTAAAGCAAAGGGCCCCACTCTGGCCCCTGGTGGAACTCTTGGTCCAGGTATGGTTCTTTACTTCCTGTGCATTTTGTGACAGTCCACAGTTATGTTTTTTGCTTTTTCCTCTATATTCTGACAGTGTGATGTCTGAGAATATTTATATCACATTCAGAAAGGGAGAAGCAATGTTTTGAACTTATATCAATACTATTAATATCTGAACATACACTATTTTTGTTACTTGTGAAGGAACGAATGAATTAAGGAACATCTATCACCTATCTCACTTTCAGAGTGTTCTTCTGAAAAATATGTATCTCAAGTTCATGGTACTGGACTCAGACCCAATTGTACATTTTCAGAACAAATAGTAATGTACACGTACATTTTGAGGGTACAACAGTGCTGCTTGGATCCAATTTTGTACCTTAAATCAGTTTTAAAGATACAATTCATTCACTTTTATAGGTGAAGGATACATACTAAACATACAAAAGATGTACCCTTTCAGGGTACCACCCCAGTTACCAGTGTTGTGTCCTGAAAGGTGCTGTTTAGTACCTTTTTTTCTGGGAGTGTACATCCTGAAAGAGTTTAGCGAGCTATTCTCCTAACAGCAGCTGTCCAGACTTAGCGACGCCATAGACATCTGCATCAGTTGCAAGCACTGCTATTTGTGTTTAAGCTATAATGCAGTAGAATATGAGGTCCTCCACTGACCTCTTATCAGAGGTATTTAAATGCAAGCTTGCTAAAGCTTAAATAGCTTCTGCTATTTCTGCCCAGCCAAATCAAAGCTAATAGGACCCTTTATAGCTAATTCACCCTGAAACGCTACTGTCACGGCAGTGCCAATGGCTGCTGCCGATGCTGATTACGTCAATGGCCACAAAGCTAGTCACCTCTGTGCTGCATTTCTCTGAACCGCAAGGGTTGAAGGTGGAACCTGTTGTTTCTTGGCAGGACCGACGGCTAGTGTTGAAACTGGCAAGGCCCCTGAGCCCAGTAAGATCATCTGTGTGGCATGCAACTTTGTGACAAATGTTCTGTTTTTCTCTAGAAAAGCAATCATTCCATCCACACTTCTTTGTTTCTCTCTTCCATTTTCCACTAACCATGCAGACCATGCAGCTAACTTTGCTTGACATGCACATGGCATGCTTTTACTTTATACCAAGGCAAACTTTTTGGTAACAGGACTGTGTGAAAACATCTTGGGGGACTACTTAGTTTTACATAAAAAGTGTCAGATTTACTAAAGTTGAATTTCTCATGTTTTATAGAGAACGGAAAAAAGGAGAAAATAATGCAAGAGATTGTCAGTTCATTTGCATTCTGTTAATAACTTCATGGAATGGTATTTTATGATGGAAGACACAGAATCATGTTTTTTGTTAAAGTAGATCAGGCATGTTGTTTTCTCCCTAAAACATCTCTTGGTTCATCTATGTCTATGTCTATTTTGTGTATGTTTAATTACTTTTTGTGTATATTGTGTATTTTAATTACTTTAATTTTCTGCTTTTTCTATGCAGGCACAGGTGAACTACCTCAAGGTATTAACTAAACAACACTTTATTCTTAATAGATTTCTTGTTTTAAGGTTTACAAATAAAAGCCTTTTGTGTTTCAGATTACTGTCTTGTAACCAACCACATACATTTATGTCCCAATAATCCCAAATTATACTCTAGATTACATATGATTAAGAGCTCCTAGAATGTAACACCTATGGCATTAGACTTCAGTTACTGTTTTATTTTTTCAAAACCTTGCCAGTCACCAATAATAGTCACCATTAATAAATATGTATTTGCTTTTCCTCACAGGACACGTGCGGCCTGGTGGTATGTTCATATCTTTTAAAAAATGCTGTGCTTAGTTTGCTCTTGTGTGCTTATGTATTATGTGCACATGTCACATATATCAACACATTATGTACACATGTTTTTAGTTGTGCTCATGACCATTTATCTTCACAGTTGGTGCTGGAGTAATTCAGCCTGGTGGTGAGTTAAATGGTTTCACTTAATTGAATAATTTTGCATTTATACTTTTATTGCAAATCACAATAGTAACATTGTGTTGGTATATTCATTGTTGTTGTTTTTTCTCACACTGAGGAAATTATTTGAAAATTGAATAAGTTAGAGGCATGCAGTATGCAAATTACAAGGGTTTGGGGGTGGTGGCACTGACTGCCCTAATTAACACTTTGACCCCTTCCAAAAGATAGTAAAGACCAAAGGGTGGTGAATTCTTAAATTACACCTGCTCAATCATTTTAATAGTTACCATTAGAATTTGTTTCCCCAGTTATGTCAAATGGACACGTAAATTACACTTTCAAACACCCCTACAATGGGCCATACCATTTCTTAACTGTTGACGTTGCCTCAAGCTCCCTTATTACATATGCATTCACTGTGAATAATTTTTTTTATGAATTAGCTTGCTTTCTAAGATCCTGATTTACTAAAGGTTTGTGTGTGTAAAAACATGTGCAAGCTGATTTACTAACAGGGGCTACAAGGGATTGTTTCTACCTAAAGGTGCAAAATACAGGGCAGAGTCAATGCAAATTGATCAATTTTGCACCCTGCAATGCGATTTACTAAACCTGAAAGTCCCTTCGAGGACGGCGATTGTGTGCACAAATTGGTACGACCGAAGGCCAGGTATTCAAATTGTGGAAGCCCGTTTCTGCCAGTTAAAGACAAAATAATTTTTTTTTACATTTAATACTGAGAAATTGTATCTAAATTATGCCTTAGTAAAATAATCAGAAAGTTTATTAAAATTATGACTTATTATTACAGCTGTAAAGATGGTTGCATATTAGATATTCACCGAATGTTCGCACCTCTGATGCCAACAGCATTTAAACAGAGCCTTTAGAAAGGTTTTCATTTACATATACCTTATGAACAGAACACACTCCTGTCTACACTCCTTTATTTTAGGTTCATATCGATTTTGAACAGTGTTTTTGATGCGTCTCACCTTTATTTGGCGTTATACTTGAGTTTCAGTTTTACTCCTCCCTGAGTCTCTTTGAGATCTGAACATGCTTTGGAGAACAATTAGCACATGCACATATCTTATTTAAATATTGTTTCCTCCCCCAACTTTTGCACGCGACTTAATTCACATAGATTTTTCTTTGTAAATCGCCCACTAACTGCACGCCCAATTTATCAGATTGCGCGCGTAAATTAGTACCTGTTATTTGGGATCTTAGTAAACCAGGGCCTTAGTCTTGTAGTTTAAATGGAACTGTGTTAACTGCCCTATAAATTCATTAGCCACACCAGTCGACTTGCGTAGTTTAGGTTAATGTTACTTGTGTGGAGTTTTGCTTGCTAGCTATCCGCTAACATTAGCTGGTTAATTTAGCTAGCCACCTCTACTATGGTTGATCGCCTCCCTCATTTGAATCTAAGCTGTTATTGCCACTATCAGTAATAAGTATGGTTTCCTTCTTTCATATTTACTAAGAGCTAGCTGACCCCCGCTTTGTCATTGTATAATTCGCACCCTGAGAGGCATGAATGAGTGGATTCATATAGATCCGGATCAATCCTCACATGAAATATTGATACAAAACCTTTTTTTATATATATATATATATATATATATATATTATATTCAAAAAATTATATTTAAGCAATTAAAATATTTTGATAAAATGCTTTATTCTACTGCCGTCTGGTCCAGGACATTAGTTTGGAACATGGCTGGTTGCAGTAAGAGCTTTATTTGGCTGAGTATGTAGGACTTACCCAAATGGGGGGTTAGATGTTTTGAGGTTGTATGGGTGCAATATGTTCAATATATAATTTGTATGTTTGTAAGTGTGGGTAGTTTATTTGTGCAGATATATCTTCAGCTTACCAGCTTCATTGTATAAATCACAAAGGTTTCCCCCTTTTCTGTGCACAAGTTTAAGATTTTTCATATTCAGTACTATTTTGTGTGTACAGTCAGTGTACAGTATAAACACTGCTTTTTAGTGCTTTTACCCCCCCTATTTTATACATAGATCTACTGAACACTCGTTATTTTCCTCAGTCGCCTTGTTCAGATTTACTAGGATTTAATGGTTTTTTTTAAACCCTTTTCCCCCCACTAGCTGGAGTACAGCCTGGTAAGTGCATCAATATGATCAATATGCATGTTTCTGTCCACTAGAGGTCCCTGTATTTCTTTATAATATTTTTACAAGATGGTTAAAAATAAAATAAAAATGTAATGCTGCATTACTCAGAGATGCCACAAGATGGAAGGCATTGCGCACGGCATTTCATTAGGCATAATAATTGCATGTTCTCCCCAAATTCTTTACAATATTTCTTTAGGTCCTGTTGTTAAACCTCCAACAAACCTCTGTTGTTCATTTCCACAGGTGCAGTCCCCTACGGTGGCTATGGAGGTGAGTATTCATTTAGACTATATTTCAGGGTAGGTCAGGATCAAATGAAGATGAACTTTACTTAGCAATGAATTTGACATCCCAGACCCAGGCCATCTCTTTTGGTTTTGCACAAGTGCAATTGTAAAGTTTATTTTAAAATACACAATATATCTTAACTTTATCTCAAGTATTAGAAATATAAACTTTATTTATGGAAGCAGGGTGCAAATAAGAGAAGGGGGTCATCTGACCTGATTTACAAAGGCCAATCACTTTTATTTCACCTCGTTGTTGTATAGTCAAAATGGCCTAGAAATGTAAATGTAACTTAATTTTTTTTTTTCTTCATGTTCATTTGAGAAATTTTCCAATAATTGTTTCACTTTTAGTTAAAATTTTAAATGGGTCATTTTGACCTGAACAGAACAGAAGGGTTAATTGGAGTTTCTTCTATCTTAGTTCCTTATGGTGGCATCCCACCAGCAGGAACCGGTACTGGAGTTCTGCCAGGAGCCAAGCCAATTAAAGCACCAGGTATAATAACCAACATACTCTTGTCTTTAAAAATGTATAAAGGTAAAAGAGAAAGATCAATAAAGTGGGCTGTGTCATGAATTGCATGTGTTGACAAAATTTTGGGTTTACTTTATAGCCCTTTTCCACCAACAAGGTGCCAATGCATAATCGGGAACCAATACGCAGTTTTCCTCCGCAAAAGAGCTGGCAAAATAGTTCTTATTCTAGCACTAATAACATTAATTTTTAATTCCTTAATGTGTTTCAAAAATTTAAGTAACATTCAAAATAAAGAGCTACAACCAATAAAAAAGGTGATTTCTTACCTTGCGTATAATTGTTGTCTATTGATTTGATAATAATCTGACAAGAATGATTGTCAGATCATTATCAATCCTGTCATAAAACTATATATTCTTTTTCTGTAGGTGTAGGTGGACCAGGTGCTGTTGCTGGAGTAGGTGGAGTAGCACCAGGAACAGGTAATGTAACAATATCCATCCATTCCTAACCATTCCATAACCATCTGTTCTCTGCTATCCCACCTTTACATCATATCGGTGCACAAACAGCAACGGGTATGCTGCATGAGACACAAAAGCTCCATCCCAAATGGCGCCCTAAGCCCTGCAGTCCTCTTCTGAAGACTCACGAATAATATGAATGATGTACCATGTCGAAATCATCTCCTTGTACGCTGTAGATTCATATCAGTGTTGGCTGTAGATGAAATTGATGGAAATGAGGTAATCGATTAGCTTTTTTGTTTTACATAAGTTTCGCAACTTAAGCCCTAATTCTGCTCAGTGACACTCTAAGACAGATTTGAAAATTTTGAATCGATGTTGTTGCATGTTGCTTTCTGCTCCCAACAACACAATCCATTGTGATCGTTGTTCACAAATATCGCAAGGGGTTATGGGTAAGAGACCGCTGTTGAGTCTGCATTGATTCGGCCTTGGCGAATGGCGCATTAAGGGCTCATGAGCACCCTTTTGAACCCCCAAATCAGAAATGGTACACCCTACGGCCTTGTAGACTTCACAAATGCATGTGCAAATGAGGACCGCAAATGAGGACCGTAATTGGGACTATATAATGTTTTTCTATGCATTACTAATACTTTGACAACTGGAAAATATTATTTGGCATATGAGCTGATCCAAATTTATAGTATTTGAATGTAAGGGAAAATCTGACTATGGAAGACAATAAAACTCCATTTTAGTTCCAAAGTAGACTTGGGCATGACTCCAGAGATTATGAGCGCATCTGAAAGATTAACTGTAATATTATCATAAACAAAAATAGTGTTGGTCTTGGCTTTGGATCATCTATTCCTGTTGTCATGCAATCGTGTTTTCCAGTAGGTGTAGTAGAAACAGGTGTTGCTGGAGTAGGTGGAGTGGGAGTGGTAGAACCTGGAGTAGATATTGTCACAAATTAATGTATTTATTAATGTTAACTCCTATCCTTTACACAGCTCTGTTCTTTGATATGGCACTTTTACATCATATCTGTGCCGAAATGGTAATGGACATATATGTATGTTGCACAATATGTGTGTAATAGGGCATTCAGAACAAATTTCACTGTTCAAATGTTCAATGGCAAGAAAAAAATGTTCTAAAAAAAGAAAAATCTTCTACTAAATGTTCTACTTTTAGTCTCTCAAAAGACACATTTCCCAAACTTTTCGCTAAATGAAGTATGTGTCCATAAAATAATATTACATGTGACAATTTTTATTAGGCACTTTGGGAATTGGAGTCATTCATTTTCTGGAAGATTAGGCTTACTTTTGCTTTGACCAACCTATTAAAAGTTTTTTAAAAGGCCCCACTGTAAGTGTGTGTCCCATACCACTGCTGAGATGCCTGTGTGACATCAGAAAACCTTCCTAGGAATTTTAACAACACAAATAGACATGACCGTTATCCAGGAAATGTCATCTGTTGTTTACTGTACACAGCCCATCTTTCCCAATTTATGAACAAAATCATTATTTCCTTAGTAATGCTTTGTGTATTTCTATGTTACTCAAACACTACCTGATTTTTCTACAGTTAGTCAAGATTATTGCAGACAGACCAACCCAAATGACACACTTAATCCCATTCAGGGAATAAACTTTCACATTTCCTATTTTGAGTTTTTTTTTTTTTTGTTTGTTTTTTTTTTTTAAAGAAATTGACTCATTCTTTGATGGTTCTATTATAGGTGTGAGATATCCTACGGGTGTTGGCCTTGGAGCTGGAGGTAAACCGCCCAAACCAGGTACAGCATCTGGCCTTTGAGGTTTATAGACTATAATCATTATTCAAGTCAGGAATTAAATATTAACATATAATGTGCCACTGAACGATGATATTGCATGTAAAAACATCTTGGCAGTGATAGCATGTTCACTATGTGGTAATTGTGCAGTAGATTCAATCAAAGCCTTTTTGTAGGCTGTTAACGAGAAGTTAGAACCAGAAGGAGGAAATGGCATTATAATAACTCCCTATGGAAGGCCTTTACTGTTTGAAGCTTAGTTTCTAACGGTCTTTGCTAAATTAAGCAGCAGTTTATGTACAGTCAGATCATCTGTGGAGATAAAATATCTCTGGTTAGGAAATGGAACCCTTACCGAAACACTTCTTCACACTGTTTCTAAAATCTGGTCCAGTGTCCTAACACACTCTCTACACTTTCTTGCGTCCTCAACAGGCTACGGCTCTTTGGGCACTGGATATCAGCAAGGTGAGAAAGGCCGCCTTTTCAGCAAACACTTGTCATTGGTGCACACAGATCTTCAAATTGGGTCGTGTTCACAGTTTGGTGGCTGTTCAAAATATAAGTCAGTAGATACGCTGGGAAAGTTACCCACATTCAGACTCGTGCTAAGTGGGTGTTTAACTTGATTCAGCCCATTCAGGTTATTGAAATTATTTGCGTGTAGTTCACGCTTACAAGGTTACCTGGTTTTTCTTCTGCGTTCTCGGGGCATGAGTTTTTCACTTGCCTTTAAGACTAAAGAAATTGGATGACAGAAAATACGACTGCATTTTATGAGTGAAATACAGTATGTGGTCAATTGAAATACGATGTAGCATAAAAGCAGGGGATGATTTAAAAAAAAAAAGTTTAGACTAATAACAAAAATAAAAAGAAGCAAAGACTGAAATAAATGGTAAAACTTTACATCAAGGTCATCTTAACTAACATCATTTACTACATTGGTTAACATTAACAAACCTCAAACTTCAGCATTTATACACCATAGGTAATGTCAACAAAATAAATTAACACGTATTAATTGATGTTAAATGTTAACTAAATACACCTGCATTAACTAATATTTATTCCAGCCATTACTGAAAATAACTCCACATAAAATAGCATAAATTAGCATACGGCATGTTACTAAATATGATAAGTAAATGAACTCAGGTCTCCAGGTGTTAATATTGGACCCCACCATTCAGCCTCACTTATAAATTTTGCCACCTAACCACCGAAACATATTAATTAAGGCATTAGTTCTCATTGGTCGTTGTGGAGTTATTTTTACTCATCGATAAAATGAACATTGGTCATTGCAGGTATTCATTATTTGGCCTTTTTTGTTACATCTGAAAAAACACATTTTTGTTAAACACTTTGTTAACATTACATGTGTATTAATGCTGAAGTTCATGGTTTTGTTAATGTTAAATATTGCTGTAAATAATGTTAGTTAACCTTAATGTAATCTAATAGTAGCCTTATACACTGAGAATATACTGAGAATATATTGAGTGGGATTGTCATGAATAGTCGTAATAATCATGTTAATTTGCAGTCTTTGCAAATTTGTCTTCATTTAGCAATCTGGGATCCACCCACATTAATTAGCTGCCAGACTATAACATAGCACTTAATACCACAGTAGTATACAGCAAATCATAATAATAACAGAGAAGCAGGCCAAATGAACTGAAGTCACACCCGTGAGATCTGTAATAAGCACACAGAACTGTTTGATACTGACAGCACCAGAAAGCATGAAGCTTAGGGAGGGATGAAAAATGAAGCGTTTTTTGGGAGTTGTAGCAGAAGTGTGGACTATTAATACGGTTACTTATTTCATAATGACATATACAGTATATATTAAATATTGCCCTCAAGTGGCATTCCATATATTATGTGTTTACATTGCCCAACACATAAATTGTAGGGTAAAATAATGTGTTTAGAAATTGTCAGACAGTGGCGCTTGGACTGTCCATAGACAATTCTAAATATCGAAGTGTGCAATTTCTTTGGCTTAGCCCTCTGGAATATGCAAGCACTGCAAAATGAAAAACCAGAAACTATCTAATCCTAATTACTCAGTGATTTTGCTGACATAATTGCAGCAGGGAGCGACAGCGTTGCTGGTTAAAGCCAAAAAAACAGCACAGTGTCACTCTGTGCTCTTAAAACAAAAAGCTTTGCATGACAAGAGCTCGTTTTGTTGTGCAATTTGGCCTAAAAGACACCAACTGGTACATCTGAGTACACAGAACATTCATAAATCAAAGTTAGTGAATTTGTCTGCACAGGAAAACGTATTGTGCTGCAGTGTTTTGCTTTATAAATCTTCCCCACTAACAGGTGGCGTCGCTCCAGGGGGTTATGGAGGTTTCCCACAGGCTTATCCAGGTAAGCAAATCAGCAGTATTTAGTTTGTATTCTACAAATGTGAATCTGAAGATGTTACAGTGTGAGTCACAGTCCAGTGAGTGACGCTTATTATTAGAAGGTACCGCATGTAGAACTGAAGATCTGTTACAAAATTTGGAGTTTTGTTGTTCAATAGCCTTTAGAATTTAATTTGCCGAGAAGGAACCATATGCCATAGATCACAACACAGTGCACCGGAAAGAGAACAGCCTCATTTCTCATTAGGACAAATAAGAGGAAAACACTACAGTTTGGCTCACAGGGAGTTCATTTGGATGAGAATTTGGCCAAACATAAGCAATGCAGATCTTAGTGTGGAGTAAAATCTAAAATATGATAAACATTAGGCTCCAGCAAACAGTATGGGAGTATTTTGTATGCTTCTTACTATAGGAAAAACTTTTCATAGGAATTGTTCAACTTGGCACCAATAGGTTCCCTAAACAGTGACCCAAAAGCGAGAACGTACAGAACCTTATTCAAGGACACATAATACAGCAGAAGTTAGAATGTGACATTTTAAGCTTATGAATATTATGAAGGGAACTTTGTGGTTATGGAGATGAGGCAGAGTACACGCCACAGCTCGCTGTATTCTTTTAATGGTATTGTTATTACAGTGACCATATTTTTGTTTTCTAAAAAGAGGATACATGCCTCCAAAGTAATTCATCTATATTTTTTCATTTAAAAAAAGTTAACTTTAACTTTGTTTTTTAAAACTTCTACCTGTTCAGCTTCCCACTCATATCTCGTCGAAAACAGGTGTATTTTTTTTTTTTTTGCCTGTAAATTTGCATCTTCATTTGGACATCTATTGTGCTGATTTGTCAGTGTTCAGTGTTCCTACTGTCTGTATCAAATTGCCAGACAAGCTTATCTTAAACAAATCGGTCACACTTTACTTAAGGATAGTGTTCATAAGGCTACATGAAACCTACATAAGCCCTTTCTGAGAGCTGACATACAACAACATAAATATTTATAAAGGCTTATACCAATAGGCATCAGCTGTCAAAAATACTGCTTTTGTGAATATTGATGTCAAGTTGAGTCAAATGTTTGTTGACATAAGGCTGGGCGATGACACTTTCCAGACTGACTTACTGTACATTAGAGCGTCATGACAACTGACTTTGTATCTTAAAAATAGCTCAATAAAATGCATTTTACTTACGGGCCAGAGAAAATATTCATAGCTCTGTGATTACAGTGTCATGGCATTGCATAAATGTTAATAAAAGTCTTATAAGCAGAATTATAAAATTAATTTTACTTAAGGACCAGAGAAAATATACATAACTCTGTTGTTACAGTATGATAATTGTCACTAACCTTCACTATGTAACAGTGTTAAACAGCAGGTTTTTATGTCGATCACTATTATGCAAACTCTGACATACCAGGAGTACACTGAGCTACAACACAACACAATGCAACACAACACTTATGTCACTTAACTCAGGTGTTATGTTGACTTGACATCAAAATTGGCAAAAGAGGTCTTTATAACAGCTGATGCCTGTTTTTATAAGGTTTTATAAACTGACATAAATCTTTATGTAGGTGTAGTCAGTTGTCATGAAGGGCTTATGTAGGTGCACTGCCCTTAAGTAAAGTGTTCCCTCAAAATCAAAATCCTCCGCATTTTATAACAACGTCTATACACACAGCCAAGTAATTCTGTGTGCACATTCAAAAACATTTACCGGTTGTACATGAAATGAACAGAACTATATAGATTACCTGTAGCCTCAGTTTCTTTCCACCGTATGAATAACAAGTAAAACAAAATTCCAGACAATTTTATATTTATAATTCCCAGCCAGATTGATATTCTAAGCCTCAAAAAGAGAACATGTCCGGGAAAAAGAGAGCGTCTGGTCACCCTAATTGTTATGATTGCTATATACTTAGGAGAACCATTTAGGCAAAACATTTTGGAGGTATATCCAGAATCCTACAATCCCATCAGGAGCCTGTTTAAGGGCCATTTTTTCTTCATAATATTGGCTTTTTCATGTTGTGACATAAAGTGGTAGGCTAATGTTCATCGATATTCATCATAGTTATGTGTGACGTTTAAAGCTCTAAGGCTTTTACTCTCACCCTTTTGGCAAACCTTTTTAAACTGAGTGCATTTACCCTTGTTCTGGAGTAGGAATGGGCCTGTGGCTGTATTGCAAGATGACAGGTAACACCATCAGAAAGCCTGACATTAGCTCAGTTTTGCAGCTAATAGAGAGAGAAAGAAACAGAGTGAAAGCTGTACCATGGTATCACTGAGGTTAAAACCATCTAAAGGTGGTGCGATGCAACATTTTTTAAGTATGAGCCCCCTTCCACAGCATGTATCTTTAATCTTGCTACTGGAGAGCTATTGTAGAGTTGCTATATGCAGAGTTGAGTTCCTATATTAACAAATTTAGTTCTTAACAATTTCACCTTCATGTTTCATTCGCCACGTGGGAATGGAGGACCAATTGACATTTTAATACCAAATACAATATAAACAATATTTAATGGAGTTTGGCGAGAAATCTAATTTACAAAATAGTGAAGTCAATCAGCCAAGACATGTATGGAGCTATGAGGCTAATGTAGCTAACAAGTAATTGGGAGGAAACGGGGGGTGTCTATAAATATGGGTTATTTTTAATGAGATTATGGACCTTAACAATGTTGTTTGAGGAATGTATTATGAAGATTTTGTCATGGATTTAAGGATTTTTTTTTTGTGTGAGATAGACTTCCATTAGTTGTTAGCTACATTAGCCTCGTAGCTCCAGTACAAAACTAAAGAAGCAAACATCGGGCACCACGCATGCTGATTGACTACATTTGGGGAAAATTGTGTAGATTAAATTTTTTGCTGGACCATTTCTTTAAAATAAGTTGTTTTGACCTAAACGAACATAAGGGTTAGCACACCAAGTTCTAGCATGATGTTAAGTTTAGTATTCCAACTAAACTCTTCTGCAGAAGATTCTCTCAAAGAGCTGGGAGAGAGATACCTGATTTCCACAAATGTGCTTCTTTCTCTCTTTGTCCTCAATGTTGGGCTTTCGTTTTTTAGGAACTGACATGCCAACAACTTACCAGCCAAAAGCAGGCAATGTAACTATGATAAAAAAAAAAAATCATGTACATGCACAAGTTTCTCTGCTGTATATTTGCCAGCATAAAAAGCAAAAATAAGTCCCATGTCTTTCTCAAATGTTCATTTTCTCAAAATACACTAGCTGCTAAAAAGTTTGGAATCAATGTTTTCAATAATATAAACTCCCTTTTGTTTCAGATCCATCTATAAAATGATTGTAATATGATTCTAGTTTTATACACTTAGGTTTCAAATCATTTGTAGAAAGCTGTAACACATCATGTGTCCAGAATGATGACTCCAAAATGACTATGAAAGTTTTAAGTCGATATTTAAATAATATACTGGCATTATCTATGTATAGTCATTTCTCCTTTATCATTACATTTTTTATGAGTTTTAAATAACTTTTTCCCCAAAATACTTTAAATATCAAACAAAACCTCTAAAATACATTTTGGTGTCTGGTTTATATTCAATATATTAGATCTAGTACATTGTATAAGAGTTTAGTGAATAGAATAATGATTGTTCATAAAATATGACAGGTGATTCCAAACTTTTGAACGCTAGTGTATATCAGCTCAGAATGTATTTGCCATTAGAACTAGTTCATACTTCATAACCACAGCAGATCTATTTAGAAACATCAGACAGAACTTTTTGACCTTGCTCCTTTCTAGATGTGGTTAAACGGTATTTGCTGGGACACTTTTTTTGTTTTTTATCCACATGCGCTTTTAATTTTCTATTACTCATCCCAAACATTACTGAAGCAAACATTACCTAAACAAAGACGCTGATAATGGAAACATGTGACTGACCCCATTAATGGCTGAATTGTGAGGGAGTCTGGTAGATCTTTGCTATTTGCTATGTAAAATCATACCAGGCCCCAGTGCAAATATCATGCAAAGTGAATTTGCACCATGACAATCATTTAAGACTGTGAAACTTCACACTGGTCTGATATTATACACGCGATTGTCTTTTTGTCTTATCATGTGCTTTCCGGCTCATCTAATTCACCTTGTTATCAATATTTAGTTTTTTCACCTTGTTGTTTCTTCATCGACATTCTTGCTCAACAGGAACAGACCCTCCCCTACTTGCCATTTATTTATTATTTAAGAAGTTTATGTTGACTTGTAGTGTAGCAGCCACTGCCTAAAACCACTTATATTACCTTTAAAGCCTTTGTCAAGTTATTTATATGATTAGCTTCTTACTGTTCCTGTAGCTTATGTGGTGAACTTACTATCAACTGCAAAAGGAAGAACAATGTTGATTGTTTCAGTTAAGAGATTTCTGAATTTCTGTTCCCGCCAATTTCTTCTGGTGGGTTTGAGATGGGCGCGACTTTATTGGAAGTAGGTGGCGTCAGGTAATTTAATCCATGTACGAATCAGAATTAGAGATTCGGTTTCTTTGTGCATGAGCGACCGCGATCAAACTGCATCTACCTAGCATTTGAAGCATTTTGCATGTACAAGTTGTAGCGCCATCATACGCAATCATTGCAAGTAGTTCTACCTTGCGATTTTTAAAAAGCAGTGAAGCATATTGGCTGGACCTTGATGAGATAATAGCAACCTTTAGAAGTCGCCCCTGGACGTCTAGGCCTTGCGCTGGAAAAGTTCAGCCTCTGGGAAATAAGTGTGTAGCCACTGTCAGTGTGAGAGTAGGCAGTTATGATGACCGTGAAGCACATTTTAAACCCAAGGCACTAACTGTACTGCTTCTAAACGGTTGTGGCGCCACTGGCAGTACGATGCTATGACAATCAGTGTATCTTTTTAAACGAGCAGGACACAGGAAGCAGAAATCAAGTGTACAGAAACCACAATCTTAGGTTATTTGGCTGCTTTCTGTGAGTGCCCTTGAAACTTGCGTAAAAGACTTCTAGTTAAGTATATTTTTTTCTAGAATCTACAATTGATTAATGCGTACTAAGTGAATTTTTTAACATTTGAAACCATGTTGACAGGCTTTAAAAAGGAGGGATGACAGGGCATCTCTCTCTCTCTTTGCTAAGGCCAAGGCAACTGTACATTTGTATAGTCTAACCATGAACATTCTTAACATTCTTTGCTGAAATCTGTGAGGTTTTTGACTATGCACGTCTTTCAAAATCTGAGTCAGTGGGTTTCATTATGTAGCCTCTCAGAATAAAGATGCAATTTGCAGGGTTGCATTCTGCTTTGGTGACATTGTAAAAAAAAAAAAATTGGTAGCCTTTGTATTCCCTCTGATAAAGTATCTTAGCGCTGTATATTCAGTACTGCTAATGTAACAGGTTTTATTCTATCACTCAGCCCCATAATCTTATCAGTCATATATTGTTTCTTTGGGTTTTAGGAGGATATGGAGCAGGGCTGACACCTCAGCAAGGTACGTCCCATCCTCCTTAGCTAGCATTATTATATCAGGGGGATTTGCATATTGTGTGCAGCTTTACAACTTGGCCAAATTAGCAAACTCCAGATATACATTACGAAAAATTTAGTTCTTGGGTAAAAGGATTCAATTTAGTACGTAAACCTGAATTCGTGCCCTTCATTGAAATGAACAATATGCATAAGAAAGCTTAAAAAAGGCAATTTTTGGTGCAACCTTGGATTTCACATTTTCGCTTTCTTTCTTTTCCAGCCAAAGCCGCCAAATACGGAGCACTTCAGGGATTCCTGGGTGCTGGCTACAGAGGTACATCACTCAAGTTATTATTCCTATAAGTGTCTAAAACACATGGTGCGTTCAAACGAAACTCGCTTTCAACATGGGAAGGCGCAAACAAGCTATGATTACAGTTAAAGTGGTTAAAGTCATTTGAACACTGTTGCTGGGTCAACTGGGAAACATGGACGTGGAGCATAAGCTAGCTATTGACTGGGGCTAACGATTTAGCTAGCATTTAACCGTTAAGTCGTTTGTACGGACGGTGTAAAGGCAGTGGAAACGAGACCAAACCATCTGAAATATCAACATTTACCTCAGATGTGTTGGTAAATTACTAAGAAAATGCTCTGTCTGAGTGTAATTACACTGTAATTACACGTAGCATCAACCGCTAATTGAATATCCACTTTTGACTCGTGAGTCCTCTCGTAACACAGCTCTGTTTAAATGCGTAGATTCTACATTCTACTAATCACTACTCCTTCATAATCATCACTTCCTTCTGCTGTGCTCTTTTATATATTCTGTTTATAAATCACAAAACATGACAAAATGAGCTTTAAAGGAGGTGATTCTAGAGATTCGTGTAACAGATGGATAGTAATGATTCATTATGTGAGGCAAATGTTACCTTGGTTCATTTGAGCTACCAGATACTATGAATCTAAAGAGGAAAGTGTACAAAAATGACACTAAGGACCATCATTAGCTACTCATTCAAACTGATCTCATGCGAAATTTATAGCATTCTAACAAGCGAAAGTGTGATTTCATTCCGATTCATACGAATAAAGTTGTAAGAAAAGCTGTGACCACTAAGCTGCCCCCCCGAATTCTTACTATTTTGAAATCATGAGAACGTGTTGACTGATGAGACGCATGGCCGAAAAAACTTCACCGTGTCTCTGTGTGTGTTCTTGATTTTGTGCCGCAGTTTTTAATTGTGGTGTTTCTTCCCAGGAGGCGCAGGGTGCCAAGGCAAATACTGCGGCAGGAGGAGAAAATAAACGCTCTCTTGGGATGTGAAGTGACCTCAAGAAACAATGGTGCTACTACATGATCTAGAATGTACATTTGATATGCAAGAACAATCCTATCATGTACAAAATATGTTTTATACCGACAGGAAATATTTTTTACAAATCCAAAGAGAAGCAGAGGAAAGAGGATGAACATTTCAGCTGTTCAGTTACACATTCCAACATGTTGCTGATGTTTCTTTTTATAAATAGGGACACCAAATCAACAAACTAATAACCAGGTTCATTATTTGTCATTGTAGACCTTGAGGAACCTTCTTCTTTTTTTTTTTCTTCTTAAGATTTTGAAAGACAAAAGCCATAATATTTCCCTTCAGGTAGTAATGGCAGTGGTTGACAGATCGTGTGTAACAGAATTGGTTCATAAGCTTTGCATTAGGCATCTGACGCTTTTTATTCTTGATTTTATATATATTTTTTAAATTAAAAATCTGTTCATCATGTACCTCTGTGGAGACCCCTGTGCTCAAAAACTTTCCAAACCTTTTTAAACTTTAGATATTACTCTTTATTGGCTTTGGGGTTTTGATGCTATTTTAATCACTATTCCATCATGTGGTCATGACCGATGACTTAATCTACACTAGGGTACGCTACAGTAACTCAGAGACCTGATCTAAAAGCAGGTCATTCATCCAAAGACACCCATAAATTTTGGGTACAAAAACAGATCAGCGCTCTTGAACCATGGTGCTTTGTGGATCTGACTGAGGCTGTATTGTGCACATTTTAGCTATCAAACCTCAGCTATGAAAAAAGTTCTGCAAAAACACTAGTGGCATCTGAAAAGCATTGATGGTGACCCAGATTTTTCTTGATCCACTGTATCTTCTTGTCCAATTTCTCTAATTTGGTTATATATGAAGAGCTAGCTTGCTCTGATTATGCTGACAAGAGGCAACAGTGAAAGAAAGATTTTTACATTTGTATCTCTTAGTCGATGTCCTTATTAATTGAGCATGTTTAAAAAGACAATTTACTAAAAGAGAAATAATAGTGCTGGTTGCACAATGGGCTCATTTTGAACCTGAAAGGAATAAATAGGATACTTATAATATTCCTTAAACATGGGGAATTGGTGCTTCCATCACTTGATCCAGAATGTTTAACCCCTCGATAATCACAGAATTTGCTATTATATATCGTATGCATACAGTGTGATGGCTCATTTAACAGCAGGTTAATCTGCTTCGTTGTTGTTTCGTTTGCACCATGTGAGCTTGACCTTGACCTTAATACCAAGTTTGTACACATGATAACAAAATCTTGTTTTTTGTTTTGCTTTCAGTAGCTTTTGCATTTTAGTCACTGTGGAAATCTGTAATACTGTATAAGATTTTTTTTTTCAAAGATGTGAGCAGTGTGTCTGAGAGCGAAAGTACGTGCGTGTGCGTGTGTTGATCCCTGAAGTGTGCTGATATGTGTATGAGTATAATATTGTCTAATTGACTGAGCTTCTTTTAATAAGCGTCACTAGTTAGTGTATTACCCATCAAATATTAAATGAGTTCCTTTCGACAATTAATACTTCACATCACCGGTAACATGTACTGTTACAACTTCATCCCAGATGTGCCTTCATTAACTGGTGCTGTATTTGACCTGCCTGTGGTCCATACATGTCTGTTGTGCCGTGGCATTTCCATCTAATTTAAATAAAGGGGCGGGGCCGTTGCACTTTCTTTTTTTTTTCTTCTTTTCTTCCCCCCACGACGCACATTTGACTTGTACCCGGAAATCCGGGCATTTTAACTGCTTTAGTGAAAACGAAATAAACCGTTCTTAAAACGAAAGCAAACGCGTCCTTGCATCATTTCCGCGTTCTGTATTTTGCAGTAATAATACACAGAGTGCATAACAGAAGCAAGCTGGCTAAACATATCCAGGTTCGGGCTTCGTCCGAAACCGCATGCTACTATGCTAAATAGTATGTAAAGCCACTGAATTGGCGTACTGTTTAGTATGTTAGCATGCCCTAGCATCCATGCTATCTTCCTTGTGCAGGCTGAATCCCAAACGACTCCCTGCTCCCTTATAGAAGTGCACTACACAGGGTATGAAACAATAGTAATGTCTCGCGACGGTAATATTGCGCTACATGGAGCGCACACTAGATTCAGCCAGCATACGCCGCGCTTCCGGCCCGCTTTCAACCTGGCCAACTCCAAGCGTGTGATTGGTCAACTCGAAGCGTGTGATTGGTCAACTCGAAGCGTGTGATTGGTCAACTCGAAGCGTGTGGTTGGTCAACTCGAAGCGTGTGATTGGTCAACTCGAAGCGTGTGATTGGTCAACTCGAAGCGTGTGGCTGGTCAACTCGAAGCGTGTGATTGGTCAACTCGAAGCGTGTGGCTGGTCAACTCGAAGCGTGTCATTGGTCAACTCGAAGCGTGTGGCTGGTCAACTCGAAGCGTGTGATTGGTCAACTCGAAGCGTGTGATTGGTCAACTCGAAGCGTGTGATTGGTCAACTCGAAGCCTCCCCCCGCCCTCTCTCTGCTGCCTCCCGCCGCCCTGTCCTCACTCGATTGGCGAATTGGGCCGCGTCCCATTTGGAAAGCGAATAGTTTGCTGCCCGCTCTCCCAAGCAGAGCCACACGAGCTTTAGCGGATCTGAAATTCCTGCGGTGGGCTCTTTGGCGGAGTTCCCGGCCCGAGGGTGCATGAGGTTGATGCTGCTCTGTTGCACCTGGAAAGACGAACGCATGGGAGAGGACGAAGGTTTGTGTTTCTAGGTGCGCCTGGGGGTCGGACGTGCGCGCGAGCGGACGGAGAGATGCGAGCGAGCGCGCGCGCACGTCTTCCTGCATGATGATGCAGCTATAGAGGTCGCCAGCGATGCCCACTGAAAGTCACGTCTAAAAAGCTTCACCAACATCAGCACCTCGCTTTTTAATGTCGCCCTTAAGATTAGTTTAAAAGGTGAGCCTTGCTTGCTTTCGGGTTTGGATTGAAGCGCGTAAAGGCGCGTCCGCGACACAGTGCGCAAAAATATGTCTCAGAAATAACCTTAATATGCGGATATTTTGTGTGCGCTGTATTTTACGACTGGTCTAATTGGAACTTCTTTTTCTTTCTTTCTTTCTTCTTCTTTTTTTTTTGGTTCTCTGTGGTTGCTCTCATATTTTTTACTTAAGCATTCATAAACCATTAACATTCATTGCCTCTCATACAGAACTTATGTCACACTAGACCACCTTTTATTTAAAGATCCGTTACCATATAAACGATACATTCATAGCCTTTACACTAATATTGCAAGTATAAACAACTTTCTTTCTTTCTTTCTTTTCTTTCTGTTGAAATAGCCTATTATAAGACACGAGCAACTAAAAGACTTGTTAGGCCACAGTTCCATACGTTTTCCTTTAAAGATTCATAAACCGTATCTGAGCACATTCCTGTACACTCCGTGCAAAAATAGACAATCTCCAAACTCCAATCTCGCCACAAAGCTCAAGTGACTCACAGGCATCTTCTAATCCCTCCTTCTCGTGGCCCTCATGAGACCGACGAGTGTGTTGCATGTCGTGTGCATTTATAACAGCTTTCACGTGTGTGTGTGTGTGTGTGTGTGTTTTCCTTTCTTGATGAGACAAATGAAAATGTTGAAAATTGTTGGCTCATTTGTGATTTTGAAAAATATGTTTTTATTCATTAGTTTACGCACAACATTTCAGGTTTTATTTGAGAAAATCCAAATGAGCAAAGGTTCAGGTTAGAATTAGTTTCAGCAGAACAGAATTGCAGAATTTACCTAAGGTAAAGTTAGTTATTTATCTGTACACGACATGCGTCTTTCCTAAAATGTACAAAAAGGTTTTCTCTCTGCGGTTAAGGTTAAAAAAAAATTGCAGAATTTACCTTTAGTTAATGTTAGAAAACTTGAAAAAAATTCAGAATGGACCCTTAATTAATGTTAGAATTAGTTTTATCTGAACAAAATAGCAACATTTATCGTTGTGTGTGTGTGTGTGTGTGTGACATTTCCCATTACAAGCCACTAGATTACAGATAAGCCGCGTCATTTGGCAGAACAGTGAATAGAGCTGTCCATCGAGCCACCGCCAGTCAAATTCAATGCAAACAGAGAACAGAGTTTCTAAGGCTATCATAAGAAAACAGGACTTTTTGGACTCTTCACATCTTTCCAGCCGCACACATCAGATTACTCCAGGAAAACATAATGTATATGGAAATGCATTTAAAAGTACATAATTACCTATTTAGTATAATGTTATAATGTAATATGTTGCATACATCACATGGAGAGTTTCTCCTCTTTGCAAATCAAATGAACTTGAAATTTTCCATATTTCACTCTTTGGTCTTTGAATATCCATAAGTGTAGGCTGCACAGAGGTTGAGCAGGAGGTGAGTGCTACCTGTTGTAAAGCCTACTTCTCCTTGATGAAATGGACTCACTGCCATTTAGCAGGAATAGTTTTCTCTGCTCTATTTGTCCTTTATGCTCAATTCCGCACGATCATTATAGTACAGTGTTAATGGACCGGGCGCGTCATGCTGTCTGGTTCTCTGTAACAAGTAGAAATAGCCTCATCAAGTAACTTTTACTACCCTTTAAAACTGGAGTTAAGAACCCCTGCCACTGAAAATGTATTATTATTATTTTTAAATCTAATATGATGGTTAGTGACTTTTATTATAAAATTTCAGAATAGTTTAACTTGCTATATTAAGCTAGAGTCTCAGTCTACCTAGTCTATTTTGAAATATGTGCTAGAACATTATACAAAAAACGCTTCAAAGATAACATTAAAAAGTCTTGAAAGATTAATAGAAAAACCTTTTACACTTTGTCAATGTAGTGTATACATGTACAGTCAACTCCAGAAGTATTGGCACCCTTCATTATTTTTTTTTTATTTTTTTTAAACTAACACATGCAAATAAAGATATTTTGAGATTAAACATTTTGTTGTACAGTTTTATAGTTGTTGTTTTTTTTCAAACACAAGTTTTCTTAAGTAGTGCATTTCAAAATTAGCAGCACACCCACAATTAATATTTGGTGAACAGCACTGAGCCTCTTCCTGTAACATCTAACAAGGTTGGAGACACTTGTAGAACATTTCGAGGTCTTTTATATTCTTAGGTTTGTGCATGTGGACTGCCCTCTTAAATTCAGACCACAGGTTTTCAACATGGTTCAAATCCGGAAACTGAGATGGCCATTGCAAAAGGCCAAGCCTTAACTTCCTGGCAGAGGCAACCAGATTTTGGGTTAAAATATCCTGGTATTCTGTATAGGGGAATTTATGATGCCATCAATCTTCACAAGAGCCCCTGAACCGCCAACCGCTTAACAGCCCCAAAGCATCAGTGATCCACCACCATATTTAACAGTGCATATTCAGGTGCTTTTGCTTGTAAGCAGTCCTCTTTTTTCACCAAATATGCCAAAAGGGTTTGGGAATGCGACATCATGTGGCGCGGTGATCCACCATACTTGTTGGATTATGAACAGTTACAAAGCATTAAAGCAAGCTAACTAGCCACTTTAACACTTTAAGAGTTACTTGCTCCTAATGATCTAGCTGCATTTTACTTTTCAAATTCAGGGTCATCGAGGTAAGACAGTGGAATATAATTTTACAGTTTTTCTGCATGGAGAAAAAGGATTAAGGTCTCTGACACCAAAAGGCTTGACAGACACCAAAAGGTTTGAGTTTCAGCAATAACACGCAAAAACAATTACTTTCTGCAGAATCTCGAAAAAATACCAGTGTGTGCTCCTGGTATTTACATTCTGCTAAGTTGGAAATTTACTTGATGCTCCTCAGCTACTTTTTTTTACAAATTGCGTTTGTGAGCTCGTTAGACTTTGCATCCTTTTTTACTCTCTCTTCCTGTAGCTCTCTGCATCCCGCTCTCTCTCTCTCTCTCTCGCTTTCACTTGCTCTGTCTTTTTTTAACATGAATTCATAGTTATTTATATTTTCATAGCCTGAGTACGTGATGAAAGCTTTAACAGATAAGCTAAGATAAAAGCTATGAATAAAGTAACTGCCGTGTGTCACGGTTTCGCTGCGCGGAAGTGCGGACACAAGCTCGACGCCACTGAGGACATTAAACTTAGCTCTTTTATTCTTTTGCCAACAAAAACAGAGAAAAAACGAGCGCTGTGACAGGCGTGCTGACACACAAACATCAGGAGATAATACAGGATGGACACAAGCGGGTATTTAAACACTTAATAATTAAGGACGAACAAGGAACAGCGGGGAACATTTAACATGACTTACGTGACATAGACAAGGAAACAAAACATAAACAAAGGGCGCGTGGCCGCGCACGTGGCGGCTGTCGCCATGGCGACCTATGTCCTACGGCGCTATGTCCTGCGCTCAGCCGGCATGCGTGACAGATACATTTAATTTAAAATATGCTTCATCAGATAAGTTACTTTTGTTATGGATTACTCGTTTTCATTTTTGACATCAATGCTTCAATTCGTAATATAGCCACAGTCCCGATGTCTGAGATAAGGCAATGTTTTCTGCTATATAGCCCATAAATCTCAATGTTTTTTTGCTAGATTGTCCTCTAAATGACTTTGTGAGCCTGAGTCAAGTAGATTAAAAAGATTTAGATTCTCAATAACCTGGATCGTCTCTCCTGAGTCTTTGCTTTCCCTTTTCTTTGACGCTTTCTGTTTAGGCCCACATACTCCTACATAATTACAACTTTCTTCTTTCTTTTTTTTTTTGCTGACGTGTGTACATGTTAGTTAAATAAAGGTCTCAGGCACCAGGCATTAATTCTGTCGGCTATATCACGTTTTGTTGAAAAAACAGACATCGCGGGAACAGCTTTGCAGAGAAACCTGTCTTTCAAACCAGTAAACAAGCATGTTGGCTTGTAATGTAGTGTATATGTAGTGACCCATGAGCATTCAGTTCCGTCGATAAAAACGCAAAAAGAGAACTTGGCGTATTGGACAGAAAATCTTCATGTACAGTGCATACATTTATAAGAACAAACGTGTTATTAAAACAGCAAAATAATAATAATTAAAAAAATAAAAATAAAAAAATAAATAAAAAATGCCGCAAAGATTCATTTGAAAAGCGTTTCATTTGAAAAGCGTATTTTGTAATGTAGTAGGAGTAGGAGAGGAATTTCATACAATACAATGATATATAAAATGTTTTGTAAAATGAACAGCCTTCGGACGCAAAAAAGGTGTTTAATTTTTAACCTACTGTATATACTGTACATACAGTACTGTGCAAAAGTCTGAGGCACCCTAAATGTTTTTATATATGTCTTAGATGTTTATTTTATGGAACTAAGGAACTTTTAATGTCATTATTTTTAAATGCATTTTCGCTTCACAGAATTTGTTCACATGTGTCCAAGACTTTTGCACAGTACTGAATATACGCTGAGTAAAATATTATCAGGTATGCTTGGATGTTTGGTATTTTTTCCATGTTATGAAATACTGTGGGTTATATCCTGAATATTGTTTACTCTGATTGCTAAGTCAAGCTTATCACCACTTGATTGTTTGGTCTCCATTATAAAAGACTGCAGCCTTGGGCTGTTGTTTTCAATCTGCCAATGTTTACCTGGCCTCCGGTTCATTTTTCCACTTGAGTGGCATCCAGAACCGCCTTAAGCTTTTTCGCCAAGTCATCTGACAGGCCGCTCTTAAAAGCTAATGCACAAAAAGAAGCACCCACATCACACATAAAACTATTATGAACAAGAAGGGAGGCATTAAGTGTATTATTATGGATGTATTATTACTCCTTCTTTTATGTCTCTCTCTCTCTCTCTCTCTCTCTCGCTCTCTCTCTCTCTCTCTCTCTCTCTCTTTGCAGAACACGTCTGATGCAGAGCTTCAAGGAGTCTCATTCCCATGAGTCTTTGCTGTCCCCGAGCAGTGCGGCCGAGGCGCTGGACCTCACGCTGGACGAGGACGCCATCATCAAGCCCGTCCACTCCAGCATCCTCGGCCAGGAGTACTGCTTTGAGGTGTGTGTGTGTGGGTGTGGGTGTCTGTGGGTGTGTATGCGTGTGTGGGTGGGTAGGTCTGTGTGTGTGTGTGTGTGTGTGTGTGTGTGTGTGTGTGTGTGTGTGTGTGTGTGTGTAGCACGTGTCTGCATATCCAGCTGACAAAGAAGTGCAGTATT
>JAOUQW010000021.1:9470606-9483603 GCA_028565825.1 Olivaichthys viedmensis
GTGGAGAGAACAGCAAGGCTAAGAACTGAAATGTTAGCCACAAGACTTCCTGGGGTTATATTTTGCTACGGTTCAAGCACAATAGGCTATATAGAGTTGTTGCAAGATCAATCCTCCATGCATCTGGCCAGTTGACTAATTGAACGATTAAATGATTAAATAATAATCTATATGTGCAGAAATAAAAAATAATATTCTCATGAGCAGAATGTGACAAAAATCGATTTTCCATCACTGCTCACTCTTACAATGAGAGACGATAACGTCTGTCTGTAAAAAAAAAAACATGCATGCTGCAATGAATTCAAGTAGTGACATATATGAATCTAATTCTGTTTCTCAAAGACAACAAACTGGACTCTATTAATATCTGCAGGCTCTGAATCAGACAGTTGCAGCTGCGAGCAGACCAAGCTGAGCAGCCGGAAACCATTGATTAACATTATCAACCTCCTTCCTTCTCTCCACACACACACACACACACACACACATTTTGTAACTGCAGCTTATTGGCTCTTAGTGCATTGTGAAATAAGAACCGTGGTGCTCTTTAATCAATCCTGTGAAAACCGGAGGCATGTTTGTTCTTTGGGTCAATATGGGGAAGACGGTGCAAATCGATCGGCATGGCTTACTAATAATACAGATGAACGTTATCGTCTCTCATTGTCTCTTGTATTTTTATGCAGTTAGGGGTGCAATTGGAGCCTTTAGTACCTTGACCACTCTAGCACTTGTACAAACTAGCATATGCCTCATGTCCTCCAGGTTATGAATCCTTGCAGACTCACTGGGTGCTCGGCATCGCTGCGTCTTCAACTGTTTGTACGTTTTGTAAGTTGCTCTGGATAAGCGCGTCTGCTAAATGACTAAATGTACATGTAATATGTCATTTTACAGTGCAGATTCTTTTGACTGCTGAAGATGGAATCCTTGGTTTATCGTCTGAGCATTGTGTTTGATTGCCAGCTTGATCTCCAGCCAGCCAACTGTGCTTGTGTGTGTGTGTGTGTTAAAGTGGAATTGGGTGGGGGGAGGAAGCGAAAAGACTGCGCAGAAGCACATGGGTGGGCTCGGCAGGAAGTGATGAGGTCACAGAAAGAGAGCGAGAGAGAGAGGAGGGTGGAAAAGGGGGGGACGGAACGAGAGCAGTGTGACATGCTTTCAGAGATGAGCTAAGCGCTGGGGGTGTGGAGAACTGCCTGGAGAATTGCCTCTGCTTTCTTGGCTGCCGGCTCTGTTTTGTTTTTCGACGACGACGCGTTTGCTAGAATGAGCTCGGCCTAGTCGCTGTCATGGTGGGCGACCTTTTTTTCTGGGGATTTTGCTGTCTAAAATTGTGGAAAAGGGACAAGAAGGTAAGATGGCGTTCTTCCTTTCTGGCTGGGTGTCTGTCAGCACAAACCTCTCAAGACTTCTTATCGGGTTCACTCTGACATTAACTATTCATGCTAGACACATGGTAATTCATAAATATTCATATATAGAACTTCCTCAGGGACTGACATTAGCGTCGTATAACATTTTTTGTGTTGCTTTATTTAAGGAATGGCTTGAAATGTTCATAGATGCCACAATCCTTTAATTCAATATTAACAAGATAACAATTTGTGAATCTTTTATGATTTATGAAAGCATGGAATGCTTTTGGGAAGGACTGCATTTCTATAAATAGCCCATTTGCCTTGAGATTTTGACCTGCTTGTGTTCAGTGGTCTTGATAAATTTTTCATGCTACAGTTCAGGCGGTCTTGGCCCATCTTGGCCTGCTGCGATCAGCAGAAAGTCATCCATTTTGCTTCTACACAGCATTAGATGATCTGTTATCCTCATTAGGGTTTTATTAGAAGAATTGCAGCATTTCTCTAATTTGTACCCTCTCATGAGTAAGCATGCGGGTGAATGATTAAGGACACAAGCAGCTAGGCAGTCCCATGTGTCCAAACTTCTTTCTGCATCATCCATTATCAAGGTGTTTATGTCTGAGCTTGCTAGTTGAATGTATCTGAACAGGCTGATGTCATGTCTCTGTCTAGCGTTTACAGCTGCTAGTGATATTTGGTGAGTCATACACTCGGTCATGCTGTATCAGCCTTGGTCTGAAACTCCATCTGCTTCCATACATCATGTGGGATCCCCATACACTTTGTTTATATAGATAAATGACAGAGTAATGTGTATCACATCTGTGCATGATAAAGCTTACATAAGTGATGGAGGCCATCAGTGAGTTTGTATGTGACCTAATAAATTTACCACTCTACAACTATGGGAAGTTTTAATGACTTGGAGTGGCAACCCCCCCCCCCCAGAAAGTAATTTTACTGGGGAGGATCATAAATATCCAGGAAATGTTGGGGATAGTCAGTTATGGTTTTATGCTAGTGGCCAGAATGTTTTGAGTTCAAATACCAGGACTGCCAGAAGCCACTGTTGGAACCTTGAACAAGACCCTTAACCCTCAGCTATATGCTTGGATTGGATTCTACCTCACCTGTAAGTGGCTTTGGATAAAAGTTACGTATCATAGAACACCCTAAAGTCCGAAAGGCACTTAACATCTTTTTCTGTTTTGGTTTATTGATGTGGGACATCCAACCAGACCTAGTTACCAATGTGAGACTCTTCCAAGATAATTTACGTAAACAATCATGATATTTAACAGTGGGTTTCTTTTACGTACAAAAAAAACCTAATGGAACGCAGATAGTGTTTTCGAAATCGCAATATAATTTTGTTTTGTATTATAGCAATAGCTTTCTACCTCAACCTTAAAAATTGGCGCCATTTTTTACCAGTGATTGTTAACGTATTAGTATTATGAGGCCAATTTTCATTTCATTTTGATCGAGTAAATAAACACGCATTAAGCTATATCATACCATTTTGGCCGACTTTGGGGCATGGTGCTGAATCTTCATTCATTCATTCATTCATTTATTTATTTATTTATGTATTTAGCGTTTGGCTATTAAAAAAGTATGAATAGTGAACCAATGGTTATCTTTTGGTTTTGGTTAATGTTTTGTTGACAAATGTAAAATAAAAAAATCTAATGATTTTATTGAATAGGGTTGTTTCAATTGTTAAATAGTGTGACCAACTTTTGGGCATATGCAGGGAAAATATATATTTTTTAAAAAGGTGTAAATGCTAATCAGACTGTCTGGAGTCATAAATGTGTCTGTTCATAGCGAAATACCAGTTATGTGTGGTTAAAAGTTGCCAACAGGAAACCTAATAACAAGAGAAGTTATTATGCTAAATTGGTATTCATTCATTCAATGGCATGTCAAATAAATACATTTTAGTTTCCTAAGTAAAATGTTTAACATGGGTGTTTACCATACAACATATTGGCTCGCAAGAATGCTATGAATAAAAAAACTTGCCTTGATTTTCAAACTCAACACTGGGGTTGGGCATAAACGGCTATGCGACCTCCAAACACACTTTTACCTTTCCGTGATGTAGCTGATTCATACTTTGGGTCACATTTTTCCCTTAAATACTCCCCACCTTCTCACTTAACACATGCTTGTTGTTTGAGCTTTCATAGCTGTCACCGTCCTCCTCTTTGATGGCTCATAGGCACGAGTAATTAAAAAAGAGGAACTCAACCTTTTGGGGCACATGAACATGATAAGCACTCAGGGAAGAGAATGCTTTTTTACAGACTTTCCAGAACAGTGTTTTGTGTCAGAGGGAATTCCCATAAGCTCTTTTACAAAATCTTACCCTTAGTTAGAAAGGGTACTGTACTGTACATGTACTGTTTTGCTCACTTTAAAAGGAACCAAACGTTCATGAGATGATAGAAAATATGGAGATTGTGAGGCTGTGAGAACATTTTGCTGGAGTCCAAGGGGCTAAAGATTTTCTTTTGATTACTAAGGTTAGGTTTAGGTGTAGCTAAAGTAGTGTTTAGCTACAGTAATAACATAGTTAAGTGGAGAACCCTCATAAAGGCTTAAAAGTGTGTGTGTGTGTGTGTGTGTGTGTGTGTTTGTGTGGGGATGCATTTATCTCCCTATGGGACCAAATGTACCTGTAATAAAAAAGGAATATATGCCAAGTTTGACCTTGTGGGGACATTTGGCTGGTCTCCATGAGGAATTTTTTATTTAATTTTTTTTAATAAAAATTGCTTTTATTTAAAAGACTAAAAGAGCCAAAATATTTCCTTTTCATTATTGAGGTTATTTGAGTTAGTGTTAATACAGAAGTCAATGGAAATATCTTACAGATAGGATTACAAGAGTGCATGTGTGTGTGTGTGTGTGTGTGTGTTGAGCTGAAACAGATCCCAGCTGAAATCAAATCTCAATGAGACGGAAGAGAGACACAGATGTAGACTAATGGACCATTGAGTCTGGTGGTAACTTTATGGTCTCTGTCTTCTTCCTTTGACCTTGATGAGTTTGGACTGTGTATTTTGGAGTGCGCGGCTCTCCCTCCTACATGTATGGAAAACAGTTGTTCATGTTGTAAAGTGCCCTCGGCCACATGGGATGCTGTTTTTCCACAACTGCTTGATTGCAGAAATGGTCAGAGCGCATTGTGCACACATGCTAATCAGCTTGTATGTTTGTGGTCAGCTAGTTCTTCTTTCCTGAGGTCTCAGATGGGCGAACAGGGGGGTTGACAAATGGTTCTCATGAAATGGTACCCTCCGTGAAGGAGGAGGAGGAGGATGGCGTCATGGCTGTTTCATTTGGTGGTGTTTTGCTGTGGTTCACACCTTTGCTTTGGCTGCACTGAGAAATTACCTTGTGAGGGAAAAACACGTAATCACCTTGAAATAGGATTAAGAGTTTTTGGTTGATCTTAAGAGCCTTTAGTATCTTAGAACTAATCACTCATGGTTACTTAACCAACTTAACTTGATGCAAGATATTCCAAAAAATTGTATAAAATATTACAAAAACGATTTTATACGTGTCTGAGGTGGAAAAGGTGAAGCATCAATGAAGAGAATATGATGTGATAAATGTTCATGGAAAACTATTTTTCCAAACAATGACGAATGTCCTACGTCCTATCGTTGCTCACTCTTCAAAATATCTGCACAACTAGTTGATGGGAACACACCAATTTGCATTTTCTTTTTCTAACAATTTGGAAATTTAAACATTTGGATGGAAACTCACTGATCCTGTAATAAGTCCTTATTTGAAAACATATCAGTATTTTCCAGCCCAGCAACTTTTAAGTAAACAGTCATGCTGTTTTTATGTCTCTCAGTATAAAGGCAATGCATTCAATTTTACTATAATCCAAGGCATCATGATTGGAATGGAGTCAAATCCTAAACTACAGAATGTCCTCACTTAAGGGTGGACGGTATGACAAGAAAAAATGTAATATCACAATATCTCAAGGACGTTTTCACAATACACGATATATCGCGCTGTTTAGGTTTGCTAACAGAGTACCAGCAAAACAGTAGCACCACATATAAAAAAAACTATGCAAAAACTATGGTTTCATTTATATTATTGTTTAACGTCGACAAAAATCAATAATTGAACATTTTTTTAAAAAAGGAGGGGAAATAAAACATTTGGCACAAAAATATATTTCAACGTCCAATCAGATGCTTGTTATTGTTTGTAACACTGGAGTCGGTCAGTGTTACAAAAGCGTTTCGATATCTCAGAAAAACTGTGTTGTTTTGTAATTTATCACGACATTAATATTATGTCATCATGTTGCCTAGCTCTGCCCTCACTGTTTACATCCCTCTTTTGACTTATTCCAAAGGAGAATTGATTCAATAATCCTGCGGCTGTGTTCGTGAATGCTTGTCCAAAAGCCAGCAGGCCTGATAATAACATTCTGAGAGTGAAGTCATTATGCTGAAGGTTCTGCTGACTCATACTCGCTGCTCGAAGATAAGCCATTTTATTTTCATGCTCAGTCCAAGTCTCCATGTTAAGCCCATGTTTACGGCATAATGCTTTATAATACGTACATCATCCTACATCACTTGACTTGGCAAATATGACTCCGTGTCCACACACACTCGCAGTTATGAAGAAGCTTATAGGCTGTGATTGTTGTGACTGGTTGTGCTGTATTCTTTTCTTTTTTGTTGAGGAATTTAAGTGGTTCTTATTAAAAAATATATAATCTTTTTATGAGTCACGTAAGTTGCTGTGCAAGCCCAAATCGATAGTTGGCTGGACGTCAGAGGCTTGTTTAAATTGCGTGACTGGAGCGAGTTTGTATGCGTTATATTCTCTTCCACTAAAATGAGTGCAGTGTCACGATCGATGAGCATCGATTTCCGTTTGGAGAACAGCTTGTTTTTGCTGACCGTTTGGGGTCACGTCTGAAGCCCAACGCCTGCATTGTGTTTTATTAATCAAGCTCTTAAGTTGCTGTCGTTTATTGTCTTACTTTGCTGCTTCTTTGCTGTTTATTGTGGTGCTTATTGCAATTCTATAGTTGGGAAACTTCAGACGAAATAAAAACCATACTAAATTGAATCCCAATGTCCGTCTTTGCTGACCTGATATGGTTTAATGGTCAGGCTTGAGGCCTAACATCTACTTTTCTTAATTAAGTTGGCTATTGCTGTTGGCTATTGTCTTACTTTTCAACTAATTGCAAGCATTTCACTCGTATTTCTGAATTCCGAGTTAGTGTGTGTGAATGAAATTTAAAAATTATTTAGGCACACTGATGCAAGTTTCATTCTTATACTCGATTAAAACTCATCAACTAGTATTGATATCAACTGATATCAGGAGATAAACTCACACACGCAGCTAACCTTGCACGCGAGCAATGTTCTACACTACGATCTCGGCTGCTTTTTGTCCTGTTACAAAGTCAACAAAAAAGTGTGACAAAAGCAAAAACGTTACTATGTAGCGGCGATTCGTGATAGTAGTGTCTTTTTTATTTATAGTAGACTCAAAGCATAAAAGCGTACGTTCGGCAGAAGCCTCTGGGAGGATTCATTGATTCATTGGAGTTATAATCATTTAGTTTCAGATTTTGAGAATCCTCAAAATTCTATCATTCCATTTTATCATAACCTGCATAACATCTGCCTCGAAAAGACTAATCTTTAAATCCGACCCAGTGAATGTCGTTGTAAGTCGCAGTGTGGGCAGAACCTGCGAAACGTGAGACAAATACAGTACAATGTTTAAAAAATAAAAAAAGGCCTGTAGGTTAGGGACGCACTCAAATTTTGGCCCCCAAACAATTTTCAAATGAAAGAGTAAAAATGGCAAAAGAAACTGTTTCCAAAATATAACACTTTTTAACTCATTTAATTGTAGTGAGAATTAGAAATTGTTGTTTGCTGTCCTGCATGGCTTGGTAAATTATGTATCTGGAAACAGGATTTATTGATCGAGGGGGTCTAGTATCCTTTGTCATGTCTCCAGTACAGTACATGTTTCTGAACTCTTTAATCATTCTTAATTCAGTTTTCCCATGAGCACTTGTGCATATGTATGTTTAAAGTTACATTCTATAACAGAACTTCTACTGTTCATCCAATTTTTATTCACTTAGAGGCACCAGTGCTCCATGATTTGTTCCTATGATTTAGCCCTACTTGGTGCACTGTGAAGCTTAAGCGTAGAATCAAGTGTATTAAAGGAAGACGTATTTCACTGTTATTCCAGTTTAATCAATCAGGTTTTAGTGCCATCCTTTGCCTAAAATACCTGGTTTCATATATTCATACACTTTTCATGGATTTCCTCTTCAGGTCTACTTTAATTTGATCCTGACTTTTTTTTAATACAAAATTTTACTATGTTTTTGGCACTACATTTTTAACCATACTTTTTGTTGTATTGTCTTTTAGTCTTATGGATGTATGTTTCTTGTTTTAATTGTTTTATGTTATTCTTTTTGAGCATACCAGAGTACAATCCTAAAAATCTGGCTGATGTGGAAATAAAATATAAAATCTTTACTCTAAGCGCTCTCTCTGAGGTTCAAGTGCAAGGATCATGCGTTATCGAGCACATGCAATGAAATGCCCGAAGCCAAGCTTCAGGTGAAGGAAATAATGGGCACAACGTAAAGTCTGCAGTTTTAGTTTTTCTTACGTATTAGCTATTTTGAATAAAGTTCACCTTTTGTCCATTCTTCAATTAAGTTTAACCTTCCAGACCAATTCTAATCTCGTTTCTTAAACACTTGGGCTAGTCGTGTTTGTCCAATAAATTATCTGGCCTGGGTGTTATAGTTACTCTCTTGTATCACGCATTGTTTGTCTGGGAAATTACAGTTTTCCAGGTTTAAAATGTTGTTTAAAATTTTTTTTTTAATTAAATAAGCCTAAATCTGTATGTGTTGCAGGTTGCAGGTGAGCAGAAGTATCACCCCGAATGTTTCACCTGCCTGAACTGTCGCGCCTTCATCGGCGATGGAGACAACTACGCTCTCGTGGAGAGGTCAAAGCTCTACTGGTGAGTCACACTGAAAGCGTCAGCCTGATATCCGAATTTGAACTCTATTTAACCTCTGTTCTTGGCGAATTCTTTTTTTTTTTTTTTTAGTAATAATCATTTTGATTTGGAATGCAGCAAATAGCACGAAAGTCATCAGACTTGTTTAGAGAAAGGGAGAAAGTGTGTGTGACAGAAGAGATTAGTTTTGCGACTTGGTGTTACTTTCTTGAGAAAATGAACAACTACATTGTGGTAGGAGAGTGTTTTTGTTCGGATTGCTTATTTTAGCGTACGGCTTTACCCAAACTTGTAGGCGTCAGGTTGAGTCAGGTGTGTTGGAGCAGAAAAAGCACTAAAGTAGGCAATGCAGGAACAGTCCAGGACCAGAATTGGGGAAAAAATGCCATAGTCTGCATAAAGTGTCATAATGTAGATTTATTCAAAATATAATGTAAAAGCTGCATGCAAGATGTATGTAGTAAATGCAAACATTTTACAAATTCGCGAATCTATGCAGTCGATCTAATGTTTAAAAAATTGGTGTGGAAGATCAATATCAGAAGGTTTTGCTTTTTAGAATACCAAGGCCAATGTGTCATCTGAAACGTATGTGTGATCTGACATAGTTATTGATGATAATGTGACTAATGATGAATTGATGTTTAGTGTACAATATCACACTTTTCAGTCTTCAGGAGCTATGCAATACAACTTTCATTTAGATTTTATCGATCCATTCCACTGATCTGATTTCTTGTGTCTCTTTCCAGTGGACATTGTTATTACGAGACCATTGTGACCCCGGCGACCTTGCCCGACTCTCCATGCTCACGAATCCCTCACACAGTCACGCTGGTGTCCATTCCAGCCTCCACAGATGGAAAGCGCGGCTTCTCTCTCTCCATCGACCAGGCAAACAGCCCAAACGGCTACGGCGCTGACTATAACCACATGGTCCGCGTGTCCCAGTAAGTGTGTCTATGTTTTAGGGCCTTTTCTAATATTGTATTATCATGACATCATCATAATTCCTTTTATTTATACAGTGTCTTTATCATACTCATACTCAATATTGCTGTACAATTTTTTAAAAAGTAAGAAAGATCAAAAGAAGAGAGAGCTTTGAGAGAAAAGACGTGCTTTGGGTTTTATATGTATTAGTATATAGGGCTAATCTGCCATTTCCAACGTTGCGTTATTATGGTATAATAGTAAATACTTTTATTCACAAAATAAATAATACAAGTGTATCGTATAGCAAAATGATTCAAGATTCTGATAACAATAAGAAGACTAATAGTAACTTATTGAATGAAGCACTCTTTTTGGTGTATTTGCTATCAAATACACCTTATCCATATTAAGCATTATAATTAGAAACAAGTACTTTATCCAAAATCAGTGAAATCAAGTCAAATCTGTCCTTTCTGTCAGTTTCTGGGATTTAACTAATATGCTGGTTTTACCGAATTATGTTGACTGTATTATGATAAATATTGTTACCATCAGAAGCAGTAGAAATAACAGATTGTTTAGCCACTCCAAATGTGTATGCACATGGAAATATTCTGTGGAACTCACAGTGCAAAATTCTGTAAATTTTATCAGCCTGGTGTAACTAGCCTACTACTCCATAACAGACCTAACACTATATAAATATAATTTATTCAAATGTTACATATGGAATTCGTTTCACTTTACGCCGGAATTTAATGTGTGTGTGTGTGTGTGTGTGTGTGTAAAGGGTGGATTCAGAGTGCATCAGCCCAGATGTAAAGAACTCCATACATGTCGGTGACCGCATCCTGGAGATCAATGGAACCCCTATCCGAAATGTTCCACTTGATGAGGTACCGACAGATAACACAGTTTTTAACGCTCATGTTCTGTTCACTACTTTGCAATGACATGAATAACCTTTGTGCATCTCTGTCTCCCCCTTGTGGCCTCTACATTAGATCGATTTGCTCATCCAAGAGACAAGTCGGCTCCTGCAGCTCACCATCGAACACGACCCCCATGACCCCAATGACCCTGAGGACCCCGGCAGCTCGTTCGAGGATCAGGTGGACGGACCAAGCCCACTGTCTGAGAGCCACAGCCCCATCCCACCAATCACAGAGCCGCCCAACCACGACGTCAACAACCTGCGCTCCCGCATGATCACGTCAGTCCAGCTCACTTTACTCTGAGACGTTTAGGGATTTATTTGTTTTAAAAAATCTACAGGTGGTGGAGTTGTGTTAGCATAAAGAGCTTATATATTTATTTATTATACTATTATACCAATATTCCATCTTATTTTCTTAGTATGTATTTAATCTAATAGTCATAATTATATTAGCTGAATAAATAAAGCTGTTAAAAGCACTCCATAAACCTGAAATAGAGTTTTTGCAATTCAATTTACCATGCATTTCTTTACTCGTATGAAAGTTGGCTTTCTTTTACAGCCATTTTCTTTTGTCACTCACAATTTAAATCATATGCAAATTAATTACTAGATGCATCCCAATTGGTAAATTTCTGCAGTTTGACACGATTCTATTCTTTCAGGCTAACAACATGTGAATGTGGAAAAAAACAACGTTTTTAACTAATTTCCTCATGTCCCTGTGTGTCCAGGCGTAGCTACAGTATTGATAAATCGCCATGCTCCAGTAACGCGGTGACGCCCATGTCTCTAAGAAAGGACATTGGACGCTCCGAGTCTCTCCGCGTCGTGACAAACCGCACACACAGAATCTTCCGGCCGTCTGACCTCATCCACGGAGAAGTGCTAGGAAAGGGCTGCTACGGCCAGGCTATTAAGGTACACACACACACACACAAACACACTTTGCATAATAGCCCTGGGCTATTATATCAATTAGCGGAAGTGAGCGCTGCTGTTTCCTGGTAAGCAGATGAACATAATAGATCTGTCTATATAACTGTCTGAGGCACAGTTATATCATTTCCCCTTCACAAGAACAAAAAAGTTCATTTTAAGCGTGAGAGAATAATTAACGCTTGACTTGCTTTTCTCAAGACTGCCAGGAGGTGGCAGCAGTCTGCAGGTCTACACGAATCTATACTGACATTTCCATCCACCTGTTTTTATGCACAATGTACAATCTGCATTACATAAAACCTAGATGGAATCAATAGAAATTCAAGTATGAAGGGAAAAAAACTTGGCAAAGTGTATTGATAAAGAGAAGGTGAGAGAAATTGCAATGGAAACAGTTTTTTCAAATAAATAATAACGTAGCGAGTGTGTGTTCCAGGTTTTTCCATGACTGTGTGTGTTTTGCTGGGGCTCTTTTAATTACATCAACTTGTTGCTCACATTAAAGTTGATGGAAACACACAATGATTGGCATGTTCATTTGCTAACTTCTTAGAAATCTGCATAAATTTGGTTTCACATCTGGAAGGAAGCATATCTGTATTAGCTTAATATCTGGTCAGTTTCAGTTTTTCATATTATTTATAAGAAAGTCTGCCTGTGGAAGAGCTGAAGCCGTTTAAACATGGTATAACTTGCAAAGGGAGTGTAGCAGAACTCTTGCATGTGACTGGACTGGTTTCACGCAAACATGCATGCACACACACATAAATCAACCAGCCGAAAGGTCAAATCCTAGCTCTACGTGCCATATTTTAAGCTTGGCTGAAGATTTCACTGTGTGTATGTATGTATGTGTGTGTGATCAGGTGACCCACAGAGAGACGGGCGAGGTGATGGTGATGAAGGAGCTCATCCGCTTCGATGACGAGACACAGAGGACCTTCCTCAAGGAGGTGAGGAACCCAAACCACCACACCGCAGTACAGACTGCATAGTCCAAATCCTACAACAGCCTTTCTGGCTCATTTGAAATAGAAAACAAATATTTCACAAGACAAATGTTTGTTGGTAAATTTTGTTAAAGAGCATTTTTCCATGCTGTCATTATTTATCTACCATTTGTCTCTGACCTACCGAAAGCAAGACTTTTGTTTTAATTCCTGCTATAATACAACTAATAAGTTGGGTGAATCTGGCAGTGTGGTTCTTAAAAAAGAAAAAAAAAAGTGTTGAAAGGTTTTAAAGCAGCCTACAGTCATTGCTATGACTTGGTTGACATTCCAGACTGCAGAGTTAATTTGGAAAACAGGTCCATCTCATTTCCTCCTGCACTAAATTCTTAAAGGAAAAATAATAAAAGAAGGAATGAGGTACTACTTCAAATTTAGGTAGTTCATTTCTCTGTGGTGCAAAGTTTCCCACATTGCTTTCATAATATTCAATGCTTAAATAATTTGAGTGGCATGAAATAATCAGTATTCATATCGCTTATATGATACTGCATAATTCAGTATTCAGTAATACAACACATGACTGTTGAATTATGAAGTCAAAGTGAACATTGAATACGTAGTTGTATAGTGGCCTAGTAAAATAATCTCCAAAAATCAAGTCAATTGGTTATTATGCATCATACAAAACAATATGACATGTTTTACAGTGTTATGGTATTTATTACAACTTTACCTTCATTGCACGTAAACAGACAGAATTAAAGGATATTATTTTACTAGGCCACTAT
>JAOUQW010000021.1:9483936-9494310 GCA_028565825.1 Olivaichthys viedmensis
TACTGTATCAGGTAAAAGTGATGAGGTGCCTGGACCACCCCAACGTTCTCAAGTTCATCGGCGTCCTCTACAAAGACAAGCGGCTGAACTTCATCGCCGAGTACATCAAAGGAGGCACCTTAAGGGACATCATTAAGAAAATGGTGTGTGTGTGTGTGTGTGTTTATCTAGTGCATTGCTTAACTTTTATGACCTCTTTGCAAATGTATTATAAATAGTGTGCATGCTACACAGTATGGTATAAAAGTTCACTGCCAAGAACTGTATTTATTATTTATCAAACTAATAGTTTGCACAGTTATTCAAGAATACATTATTTGGAGGAAATCTCAATATCCAGTATCCTTTCTCAATATCCTGCTTGCACACTGTTTTCATTTTTTTCTTTTATTTGATTTTTTCAAATGATTGTAACATCATATATTTCATTACAATGAAAATGCAAGCATGTTCCTAACAGTGTTGTCTCATTATGTCCAATATGTGGTATTGATTAATTTAGCACGGTCATCTATGTATTATGTGTTCTCATACCCATGTCTCTTTCACATGTATAGGACGGCAACTATCCTTGGAACCAGAGAGTGAGTTTTGCCAAGGATATTGCATCTGGGATGGTGAGTGTGAGGTCAAATAGCTTTAATTCAATATCCAAGAAATCTCACTTGACAATATTCAGTTATACAGAGTCTTCCAGGCAACTGATACTAATCACTGCCATCTTGTGGCCACTGCGTGGTCAAGCAAATCAGATAGAAGTCACATGACATTTACATTTATTCATCTGGCATACAAAGCAACTTACAAGGCAGAATGCCATCCATTCATATATCTAAGACAATGATGGTTAGGGACCTTGCTGAAGGCCAAACAGTGGCTCTAAAGCTATTCTGGGAACAGGACAGAAACATGTTTCTATTTTTACTGTACAGTAATGAAAGTTCAAGCATTCCTCTAATTTGTCACACCTGCATTCCTGCATCGCAAAGGCATATATGGCCAGTTCTGTGGAAGCAGAACACCATCAGAATTTGCTTTTTGCAAGCTCCCAAGTGGCGCAACAGAAAAGCGTTCGGGATCACGAGTTTGAATCCCGACGATGCCACAGTCATCCGTGGCCGGGAGTCCATAAGAGCATCTATGGCCCTGCTCTCTGGGTGGGAAGGAGGGTGGTAGTCAATTACAGAGACACTAGCTAATCGTGGGCGTCTGTGAGCTCATGCATACGGAAGAGGGCTGTTAGTGCTTTCCTACAAGTGAGTTCGGCTGCCCTTTGACGTTGCATGAGCAGCAATTCGAAAAGATGCGGTAGCCCTTACCTTCCCTGATTGATAGCTGTCGTGCAATAGGAGAGAACTAGCTAGTGGGTGAGAATTGGCAATGACCAAACTGAGAGAAATAAGATGGCTTTTGCTGGCTGGTTATTGCCATCTTTTGCTTTTGCTGGCATAATATAGTCACATATTATGCTGGCACAATATGTGACTGTTTTCCCCCCATTCTATTTCCCAGGCCTACCTGCACTCCATGAACATCATCCATCGCGATCTCAACTCATACAACTGTTTGGTCGGAGAGGTGAGTGTCACCAGTGGGATACAAACCAGATTTGCCTTTTTAGTGAAATAAAATTAGCTTGAACTGGAGTAAAGGATTCCAGCTCCTGGAATCAGCTGATCTGATTATATTGGTCTTTATATTCATGAGCTGTGCTGGATAGCCGATTATCTGAGGCTAAATTCATGCATGCTCTGAATCTGAATCTGATTTTTTCCATTTTTGAAAATGTTTAAGTGGAAGGGAGTGATAATTACACCATCAGACCAGAAATAGATTTAAGATTTTGGTAATGTTGGTGAACATTTCCTACAGTGAGTTTGGTAATGTTGGTTAACACAGACTGGTAATCATTTGTATTGAAACACAAGAGATGACAGAGTCTTTCTTTAAGGACATAGTTCATGCAGATTCTTTCACATCATTTTAAAAGCTGTGGTTTCATGTTTGTATCCAGGCTCTGTGAAAGTCATTTTCATACTACAGTGTCTCTCCATTCTCAGAACAACAGAGTTGTTAACTCCATAGCAAACACACAGAGGGATCATTTGGATTGTAACAATAGATTGTTAATGATAGTCTTTCTGTAAGGACATGGTTCCTGCCGGCTCCTTGATAAATCATTTACAAAGGTTCCATCTGCAGCTGAGAGGAACAGATACAAGATTCTTAAAAAACTTTTTTTTTAAACAAACAAACAAAAAACAAGTTTTTTACCACCATTTTGAAAACTGTGGCATTTTTGTACTAAAGCATCTCTTCCTTCTCAGAATAACAGCGTTGTGGTGGCAGACTTTGGTCTCGCGCGCCTCATGGTAGAAGACAAGAACCAGGAAAAACTAGGGAAAATCCCAGGTGTGAAGAAACCAGACAGGAGGAAGCGATACACAGTGGTGGGCAACCCTTACTGGATGGCTCCAGAAATGATTCATGGTCAGTTCTGCTGTCTTGTGCTTCTTTCTTTTTTGGGTTTTATTTTCATAAATCATATTTCTTGTTAAGGCATTTGGCTAACATGTATGTGCGAAACTGCTTGTGCTTCAAATGTTTAAGAAATCCTTTCATTTCATTTCAAGTTCTAGCTTACAGTTTTATCTTGTATCTTGTATAATCGAACAAGAATACAAAGAAATATTGAATCAGATCTATTTTAGCAATTTCTAACTTCCTGCCTGATGCCTCTGTGTTTTGCTTTGGCTGTTCTTGCCTGCAGGAAAGAGCTACGATGAGAAGGTGGACATCTTTTCTTTCGGCATCATGCTGTGCGAGGTGAGTGATCCTGGGAAATAATTGTTGGCTCAGCCTGCTGTGTAATGTTTGAAATAGCCCCTCTTTCTCCACACGAGATCTCAGGCAGTTGCTTTCAACAGGGGAACCAGCATGGTAACCATTACTGCCTTCTCCAGCTTGACTTTAAAAAGGATCTAAATAACCCTGGGGCCATTACTAAAGTGTTTCTAAGCTCAAACAGAAGCAGGGTTTTACAGTCTGGTGTGATTTAAGCCTGATGCTCTGTTCATTAATTAACAATGCATGTCCAACTGAACTGGTCCATCTCAATTGTAGAATTCTTTCTTAGTCTTTTGGTAAAAAATAAAAATTAATTATGTTGTAACCTGAACCAAGACTTCCTAAACGCAGAGCTAAGACAACATAAACCCAGTTCTAGATTGGTTACTGTTGAACTTCACCGCTTCCTGTACCAACTTTCACGTTGTTTTTTTCCCACAGATTATTGGGCGAGTCAATGCAGATCCGGACTACTTGCCCCGAGCCACAGACTTTGGCCTCAACGTAAAGGGCTTCCTGGAGCACTATTACCCTCCTGACTGCCCCTCCTCCTTCTTCCCCCTGGCTGTTCTGTGCTGTGACCTGGATCCTGAGAAACGGTACGGGTCTGCTAATATATCCGCCATCACTGCATGTTTTAGCCTATATTTTCAGCTATAGATACCAGAGTAGATACCAGACAAGATACCAGAGTATTAGGACATAGTGTGAGAGACGAGTGGTTTCCTTAAGTTTACTGTTGCTCGAGCCCACAGTTTAGCAGTGGTAATGTAAGGTATCTAAAGATTTACTGTGCACTTGTTCACAATTTGTATTTGTTTAAATAAAAAAGAGCAAACAATTATGGAGTCTACATAAACCACAAAATGCATGCAAGTTGTGTATATCAGGGTTCTTGCACAGCTTAGAAAGTCTGAAAAAGACTTAAAAAGTAATATAGACTTAAGAAACTAAGGTTATAAATCTTGTCTTTAGACATTCCCTTGTTCTCGGCACTAACACATCCTCCCTAATGCATATCACATTTCATGGTTTCCCTTTTAATGATAATGGTCTTTAAAAATTTGCAAGAAACTGAACATAGAAAATCTGCAAAGTTTAAAAAATCTGGAAGAAGCTTTTCTTTTGCATGGGTCTGAAACTTATTGTGTGTGCCAATTCCCTGAACGTGGGTCCTAATGGGGTTTTTCTTTCACAGGCCTGCTTTTGCCAAGCTGGAAGAATGGCTTGCGAATCTAAATATGCACTTGGACATGCGCCTCCAGCTGGTCTCAGAGCTGGAACAGGTCCATCGAGACTTCTGGCAGAACCACCCGCCTGGCGAAAACAAGCTGCCCACTCATCGAGAGCAGCCCGAATAGCCAATCAGGATTTGAGCGCATGGTGTTCATTCCGAACGTTGGGAAGAACCTGCTGGCTAAGGAGTGAGGGCTCGGGGATTGGTGCCATACCGTGCTCTGCTGGCATTCTGTAAAGTTCTCTCCATAACTGAGAGTCCACAGTAGGATTTGGAGAGCACAGTCAACGTGGAATCAGTGGGTTTTGAAGACAACATGGCAGAAGCAAAGAATTCATTTTCCTTCCTCTTGAAATCCAGGGCATCATTCTTCCACTGTCACTTTAGCTTCTCCAGTGTCTTATCAATGTTCTTAGCATCCATTGTATACATTTTGACTGAATCCAATGGGTAATTATTGATTTCACAGCTAGTTACGAAATTGTATATACATTTACTTTTCATACAAATTATGTGAAAAGGGCACATTTTAAGGAGGCACTGTAGTCTGCGAGTCAAACAAGAAATGTAGTGCATGTTTGTAAATAGTTTGTTCTTCTGCCCTGTTTATTGTTTGGCACTGAATACATGTCAAAATAGACTTCCTTCAGTTTAGTCTCTCAATCCATGTAGCTTTGACAATGTCTTGTCTCCAACAAGGTACACTCTTCTCTTGGTACATTACACCTCCTGCACCCTTAAGGTGAGACACTTCAAATATATCCAAGCTCAAAACAATGTGTATATACCTAATTATATTACATAGTGTACATGTTTTAGAATTTGTACAGACATTATTTTGTATACAGTTATGACATTGCCCTATTTTTTATTGTGCTGTGCGTTGAAATGAAGGAAACTTCCCTTCCTTTCAGGACAGGTGTGTGTCCTATAGGTCTTACTATAGGTGTCCTAGTATAGAAGTTCCAGTTTGTTTGTTTTTTTTCAATGTCTGACTCTCGTGAGTGTTTCCTTTGCTCACGCTTGCATCTACAAATCCAGTTACTTCATTTAGGCAGTAGTATTACACCACACTGAAATCTTTAGTCTCTCACGATCAGGTGCAGAATCAGTGTTCAGTTGAGGCAATGGCAGGTTCACTATAGATCATCACAAACAGGCTCAAAGTTGCATGCAAGCTCTGGTGTAGGATCATAGGGGGACATAAAAAGACAAAAAGGAAGAAAATCGGTTTCTACACCACTTTGGTGATTTCAGTCCATTGCCACCTCACTGATGTCTGCCTACGTCTCACTAGTGTGTGAAACTCCCTATGGGAGACGTCCTGTTTACACAAAGCTGCTGCATGTAAATATGTCTGTGTATGTTGTCAGACCCAGCTTTTTTCCATGTTTCTCTCTCGCTCTCTTCCCCATCTGTTGGGGATCAGCTGCATGGTGCCTTGGCTGCATGATGGTTCCTCCACAAATTTGGCTATTCTTATAACAGAGCAAATGCTGTTATTCTGGACGTAAACGCAGCGGAGGACTGTGTACAGTTAGCAGCCACAGGCCAAGAGACGAAAAAGAAACCAATTTTTTGTATAGAACCACTGTAATCTTTTTTGTATAAATTTTCCACTGATTTAATTTGCACTAAATAAGAAAATGGCGACCAAAAACGAAGTGGGTGCCATTTTTTGTTTTGTTTTGTTTAGTTTTTTCTTTACGGTTACAGACAAATAGATCCTGCGCTGATTCTTATACGAATGCAAGACACTGATGAAGCCTTTTTGTAAAAAAGATAGTCCTGGGAAACCTTTCTTCTCAGGAGCAAATGAGCGTGACAGAATTTGCAAGAGATTGTGTGTGTATATATTGTCCATCTGTGAGGCATCTACTGTACATAAGTCTCATACATTCATATGAGTGTGTAGGACAGTGATAAATCTTTTTACACGTTCTCTTATTCTTTTCCACAAATCCTTTCTTCAACATTCTCCTTGAAGCGTGACTGTATGCTGTGTTTGAAAAGGAGATTGTAGGCCAGCTATATTTTTTAGTTATTTAATTATATTCGATATAATACTTATTTTTGTTGAAACCTATGAAAGCCATATTTTCCCTAAATGGGATTTGGCATCGCATTGTAATTAGCCAAAGTGTGTCAAAATGCTCACACTACATGTAAAATATTGTAGAATATGCAATAGTTCAAGATCCGGTCTGAGACAACCAAATTAATGTTAAACAAACATTTCTGGGTAAATTGCGTGGCTGTTTCAGTACTTCTTGATGTTATTTCAGTACTTAAACTTTAAGCATTTCTTCCAGGTTTGCTACATAGGGGTTTGGAGCCCATGGGCTATCTGCTGCCTAAAGAAAGATCCTTTGTGAAAGATGTTCAGTTTTGAAATGATTGCTTAATCGTACGATGTCATTTTCATTTAACGCTACTTCGCCTCCATTGAAAGCACTTAATGTCCTAGTCTAGTATTAAAACCTGGATAGTCTAGCTCAGGGCATCATTATTGAGGAAAAAAATAAACAAGTCATTACTGATCTTAGTATTCCACTTAAAGTACAGTGAAAATCCCAACGTGCACGCTAGGCTCTGTTCAACAATATACAGTATATACAGCAAAATGTACATTTTGATCCATGTGAAAATTGTATGGGCATGTAACTTGGATGTATTTCACCTTTTTGTCAAGCATGGTGACTGTGAGCTTTTACGTGCGAATGCTGCAGCAGGCCTTCTTTGCAAAGGATCATTTTACCTCTGAATATTGCTGTGCCTTTGTTTTAAGCTAGCCTTGCCAACGACTTGTAGAGCATTTTGAAATGATTTTTATTACTGTTAAGTAATTGTAAGCCTGATCGGTTGATTTTCTGTCATTGCTGATCTGTTATAATGAGAGTTCCTATTGTTTTCTATATTTATGCTGTATTCTCCATATCTTCACTGTCCAGTTTGGTTTTTAATTTTTGACTTTTTTTATTTTATTTAATATTCGTACACAAGCTGTGAAAAAAACAAAACGATTCTGCACTTTAAAATTCTGGCCATAAAAATTGAGAATCCAAGGAGTCGACTATATTTGATTGCAGCTGGAATAAAACTGCCGCTCCTTAACAGTTGATGCAGTGTTTGAGTTGGGTTTTTTTTCCATGAACATTATCGAATATCATGACAAACTCATCGGAGTTCATATGTTACAACAATTAAGATTTTATAAAATGGTTTATATCTTTAGCTGGTTCAAAATGGTTGGTTCTTGATCAATTTCATACAAAAAAATAATTTTTGTAATACACTTTAGGCCGAACGTCGTTAAATACGTTTCAATGACTGGAATATATTGTAATTAGGGCAATGTGGCCTAAAGCTGTGTGTATAAAAATTATGAGATTAAAGATATCCGTATAGCCTGAAGCTTCATACCATATTTAGTGAACTGAAGCCAGTTGAATGGGAAAAGGCTCTAAGGAAAGACATGTAATCTGAGCTAGTTGATACTTTACACATGTACAGGCAAGAAGTGTGTGGAGAAACCCTTCACGTGGTGAAACATACTTTTTGGACTATTTATGTCCTAATTAAAACACAATATATTACAGTCTACATCTTCTGAAAAAACAAAAACGAGAAAACTGCATTTGAAGATTCAGCTGATGTCAGCAGAGATTATAAAATAGGACAAGAACAGGTTAGGGCTACTTTAATAACATATGCTGTAAATATCCAGCCTCTGCAACTGTAAAGCTTAGGGGTTTGAATAAATAACCATGGCCTGGGGTTTGAATGTGAGGTGTAAAAAGCGAAGAAAGTTGCATGTCAGTAGAAGCACAAAATGGCAAAAACTTCATATTGTGTGCTGAAACTGGTGGCTTCAGTTTTAAAGTTGGAGTGGAAACAATATGAAAATAGGTGGAACGAGGGAGGGAAAATTAGGAATAGCAGTGCTATGAAAACAACACGCTTTCATAGACTTAGTGCAGCGTTATTTCTAGCTTAAAACGTATTAACTGTATTCATTATTTGGATATGTATATGTTCATTTGATCATTATATTATAATTTATTTATTCAATTACTTATTTATTTATTCGAATCATGCATTCATTTAATTTATTTTATGTTGTATATTTTATATCTATCTATCTATTTCTTTCTTTATTGTAAATGTTTTATGGAAAACGTTACACAAGACTTAATGGGCCCAACTTGCATTTTGATATTACAATATAAAACGTATTAACGACCATTTTAGTAATTGTATATATTAACAGTTTTTATTTCTATTAACACATTTATTTATTTATTTTTCTTTCTTTTTTTTATTTTATTTATTTAGCTTTTTTCTTTCTTTCTTTATTTAAAAAAAAAACAAAAAAAAAACTTATTTTGCACATTTTATTTTATATTTAGCTTATAATATGTCAAATGGCATTTATTTAACCAGAATCCCATTCATATTTTCATTCGGCTACATTTTCATGTTTAGGGTAGGCCGACGGTGCGATGCTCGGACGGACTGGTGCGGGTTCACGCTGCGCGTGCATGCGCGGTTGGGTTGCTTTTATCTCGGCCGTGGCGCGTGACGCCGCTCGCCTCCACCAATAGCGCGCGGCGCTGCGTTTAAAGCGCTCTGCGGAGTCGCGCGCAGTCGCTCAGAGTCGCGCGCGCAGCGTACTGTAAGAGCGGTGCTGTGTGCACGAGATCTAGGACGCGAACGGCGCTTTTTGGTGCGGGACGCCACGCTTATAGCGCTGGGATATTGCTCCAAGCCTGTACACGTGAGAAGTAGCCGTTGTCAGAAATGGAGAATTCGCCCGTCAACGGCCGGTTTAGGACTGCACTCTTCAACCACGGTGAGTGCGTGCGTGCGGGGCGTGCGTGCATGCGTGAGAGCGTGCGTGCGTGCGGGGCGTGCGTGCATGCGTGAGAGCGTGCGTGCGTGCATGCGTGAGAGCGTGATGTGTTTACCTAGAGTCGGTGTTCTGCATGAAAGCATCTAGTTCAAAAACACAATCTGGTTTGTACGAATGATGTGTTAGACATGCGTTCCTTTGCGTTCCTTTGCGTTCCTTAAGTCACGTTATATCATTTCATGAAGCTGTTTTTTATAACTACCATGCAGACACTATGGACTAGTGAGCGTGCATTACAGCAACCTCAATGACAGCATGACGACCTGAAGTAGGCAGGACCTCACATGTGCATCGTAAGTGTTGTCTGGCCTCAATATTCTAGGAACAGTGCCCACCTTTTCATATATGCAAAGATTAGCCTGAAGCTTTTGCCATACTTGACTATATATAGAATTCAACTTTTTGTTGAAGAGCAAAAAAATAAATAAAAAATGAAGTTATTCCCAGAGCAGAGACCCAAAAATAAGCCAGCAGTCATGATCTCTCATAGTTGTGTATTTGCACAAGGGACGGTGCATTCTTGTATGCTGCTTTTCATTTAGTGGCGACGTCGAGACCTTTATTTTTTTAGACTCCAGAAGGATCCTGAGTTCCCTGCATCAATGCCATTTATGTCAGCTTACACTCCAGAGCAAAATGTATACAACACTTGATCTTTGATTTGTAAAAAAAGACTTCGTTAAGCCTGCCAAGGCCCTGTGTCGGTGTCCATCCTTTCTGTGTGTGTATTAGATCTGACGTTTTTCCAGCAACTGCATACCTCTGAGAGGTGTGCATAAGCGTTTTAGCTAATGACAGATGGCAATTTTGTCAAGATGACATGCACTCATCAGAGCTTAAGGTGTGTCCCCTGTCTCTGCATACTGTAGGTTTGCACTGGGTGCAATGGATCTTTGTCTAGTGTATAAGAAAATAAGGTCATCACACAATAGAGCTGAGATGACCTAAACACACAATAGACCACGAGCCGTTTCTTATTCAGCAGTAGTAAGTAGAGCTCTGACTGCACTCATTAGATAATGGTGAAACCCTTGCCTTGGCAAGACTGAGGGACATTAAGTGCTCTTTGAACTAGATTCCCACTGCATTGACTCTTTGGCTGAACACCAGTGCTAACTCAGGATGCTCTCTCTACTGCTGAGTGAGGTCTGCTCCAGTGAGTTCAACCTTACACCACTCTGCAATATGTTAAGAATGTTACTAGATTTAGAAATCTTTCAGAATTCAGGATGGTTTTACTTTTAAGACGAATGGCATGGTGCAACATTTTGCCACACTCATTCTTCTCGAAAACGATTTCTTAATATCAAGTTCAAGTTCAAGTAGGTTTTTATTGTCATTTCTCCATATACCTCGTATACATTGAAATGAAATGTCG
>JAOUQW010000021.1:9503743-9513920 GCA_028565825.1 Olivaichthys viedmensis
GGAGCTGACGGTGCAGTGATTCAGACCTGCGCTCTGTCCTGCCTGCAACGCAATTAACGCCGTAACTCCTAAACAACACGGCAATTACTTTATTCTTAGCTTTGATCTTAGCTTATCTGTTAAAGCTTTCATCACGTACTCAGGCTGTGGAAATATAAATAACTATAGAATTATGTTAATAGGGAAAGAGTGACTGAAAGTGAGAGAGGCAGAGAGTTACAGAGGGAAATAGAAAAACGGATGCAAAGTCTAACAAGCTCGCAAACGTAATTCGTTCATTGAAAGTAACTAACTGAGGCGCGTTAAGTACATTTCCAACTCATCGGAATGTAAATCTCTGATATTTTTCAATATTCTGTAGAAAGTAATGTTTATATGTTTTATAACTGAAACACAAACCATTCTGCATCTCTGTATCATGAAGGTTAAGCCCGGGGTTATACTTGCTGTTAACTACGCGGACGGATACGCAAGATGGCCGCCGTACGTATCCTGCATTCTTTCGGCACGTCGATTGGGCACGTCCCAAAAAATTTACGCAACGAATGTGTGTGGTGCAATACCTGCGTAAACGGCGGAGGCTGTTTAGTGAAGAAACGCACCAACGAGATTAGTTTAATGGCCTGATGCACCATCTACGGTGGCGCCACTGTTTCTGCCGTTTTCTCAAGATACACGTTATAATAGCCTCCTCAACTCCCGCAATCTTCACTGTTTACCTCGTTGTACAAAATCAGGAAGTGGTCGAAGAAGATATTCCGGTGCTGGCGATGTTTTGGCTGTGACCTGCCCCCTAGTGGACAGAGTTTTTAATCCTCCAGATGTACGGACGGCACGGAAGCGAGTGGTGATCAATGACACTCGCGTAGCTGTGGCGTCCGCACGTGTACACGTAGTCACGCAGCAAGTATAACCCTGGCCTTAAGGCCTTGCTCAAGGGTCCAACAGCAGCAGCTTGGCTGTGCCGGGATTTGAACTCGCAACCTTCCGATCAGTAGCCCAAAGCCTTAACTACATACCACCAATGTTCCTTATTGCTCCTCTCTTTTTCTTTCTTTTTTTTTCTCCACATGGAAAAACTGTCAAATGATGTTCCACTGTCTAGGTTTTAAATAGATTACCGTGATGACCCCGAATTTAAAAAATAAATTTTAACTAAATCAATAGTAGTAAATAACTCTAGTTGTCTTGCTTTAATGCCTTGTAACTGTTAACCTATACAATGCTCTGCTGATTAGTGTAGCTTTTTGTACTTGCTGAAAGAGAGGAAGTAGCAGTCAAGTGCACACAAACCTTTCTGCGAGGGCTGTACCGCTAGAAACGTACAAAATACACCAACACACCCCGCGTCGTTTTTGACTCGCAACTTGGGTAAAAACAGAAGCGCTGTGAAGCCCCGCTCTGTCATTCCTTTGGTTCAGTCAAGTTGTTTACGTTGCCGGAGAGACGCCACTGTCGGTTATTATGCTTTCTGACACACCCACACCGTTCTGATCAGGCATTAAATTAAATTGTAGTTATGGATATACATTTCTTGAATCTACCATTGGTAAATGCCTATTAAGTGCCAGATCTTTAGTATCACAAATATTTTTTTTAGCATTTAAAACCATAATGCCAGGGGCTTAAAAGGTCTGGGAACACCACAAATTACAAATTGCACCTTTAAATACACACTGATTACATTTTACAGTGCCAAGTAAAGCATTTAGAGTTAAGTGATATCAGTTATTGGGATAACGAAACATGCACTACGTATGTGAAAGAGGGTGGATTCTGTTCAGTAGAGTGTACAGTGTGCAGCGGCAGTGCTGTAAATAAATGTACAGTACAGGCATTGCTGTAACCACACACATCACCATCGGTTCAGCTCTAATAGTTTCTGTGCTGCACACATGGGGAAGTGCTTCATCAGCAGAGCCCACACAAGCGATCGTTCACTCGACTCCAAAGCCAAGGGAAGTGGGAAAACTCCAGGGCTGCAGCTACTTTCAACAGGAACGTTAAATCGCCACAATTAGGGAGACCTAACTGAATGGGACAGGAAGTAGAGGAAGTGTTTTTCTCTATCTACCTCTCTTAGAGAGGCTCTTGGCGATAACCAACAGCAGTAGCAAAATATGTGGGAAGCTGTACAACAATGCTTTTAGGCATTGAAGGCGTACCGGTTTTCCGCCAATTACGAGTGTTAAAAGGAACTTGAGTTTATTTGAAAAGCACTTATGCCAAACTGAATGATGTATCGCCAGTTATTTCTATTGTTCGCATTGTGATCTGTCGAGAAAATGGGCTAGTGTGAGGGGGAAAAAAGGAGGAAAAGAGTCATCATGTTAGTCGAGGCATTGTTTAATCTTTACTTCAGTATTTATTTAACTATCTCGTGTGCATTGATTCGAGACAGGATGATGTGTTGCCAGTGATTTCATAAAGAGGTAAGTGATGATAAATATAGAGAAGGACGAGAAGCTTGCCCACACCTTCAGTTAAATTAATAATGTGAGCCTGCTCTAGCACAGCTTCTAGAAATGAACTGAAACAGGTCAGATTTACTGCATCGATCTGCATATTTTATTTAATATGTTTACTGTGTGTGCGTTCAGCAGGAACAAATAAAGCAAATCTGACTCTGACACATTTAGGTAAACTAATTATTCTTAATTATTACCAAATAATTGTTGTTCGGGTAAATTATTTATCACAATATTTAGTTTTAATAATACCCATCTGTTAATTGCATCTGTTAGCACTGCAATGTATATATATATTTTTTAAGCCAAGGCCTAATGTGAGAGGAAATGTGAGAACAAGATGGCGAGTGCAGTATGTCAGGTGTGACACGTGTTCCATGTCAACCACACCAACTGAAGTGGAAAATGGCATGTTTTATTCACAGCATGCAGAGTTTTATCAATGCAATTACTGTTCTAAATAGTAGTAAGACAAAAGAACAACAAACAAAAAGGTAAGAAAATTGAGGCCTCCCAAATTCACTAGCTCATTTCAGTGACTGCCTTAAACCCAATACATTTCTTCACAAGCCACACAACTACGAAAGCCTTTCTTAAAGCTGTAGTGCTACTAATGCAGGAAGTCGTGAAATATAAAAATAATACTTTCTTTAAAAAATAAAAAATAAAAAAAAAGAATAGAAAGAAATTAAGCAACAAACTGTGAACATATCCTTGGCCCCTACAAGAAACATAGGGAAAGGTTCATTGGAAAGGTTGTGAATAGTGTAGTGTTAAATAGTGTATTTTTTTTTTTCTTTCTTTCTTTTTCTATATTTCCTTTTCCCCACAAATGTATGTGCATTGATGCTAAACAGAATGATTCAGTGACCATTCTTTCTCTTTCTTTGTCTGTTTCTTTCTTTTTGTCTGTCTTTTTGTTTTTCTTTCTCTTTCTATCTTTCTTTTCTTTTTATCTGTTTCTTTCTTTCTTTCTTTTTCTTTTTCTCACGAATGTATGTGCATTGATGCCAAACAGAATGAGGCAGTGACCTTTCTTTCTTTCCTTTTTTCTTTGTCTGTCTTTCTGTCTGTCTTTTGGTTTCCTTCTTTCAGTAGTCTAATATCGATCCATTTTCATCTTATCCATTTGTCTTTTCCATCTCCTTTGGGTAAAAAACAACACAGCAGTATTTTTCATCACATCTCAGCCAGCGGCTTAGACTGCAGGGATTTGCCAGGTTGCGTGTGATTGTGTGCTAATCCAATTTCTATCAGGAACGCTAATCTAATAAAAGTGTATATTATGTTTTTATGGTATAAACAAGCAGGGCAGTATTAAAGTATCAGAACTGTCAATAGGTGCATTTCCATCACAGGAATCTTTAAGAACCCAGGAACTTCAGAGGAACCAGGGATGATTTTAGTTCCCACCTAATCAAAGCCACAGCCACAGTTCGATTCAACTGTTGGGAGATGTGGGTGAGAACCCTGTCAGGATATATGCATGCTTTTCATAGCTTTATTACTGTTATACTAATTATTTACATCAGGACTGTCCAGCCAATATAAGTGCAGATCATAAACAGGGTAATGTAAAAGGATCTGACCTGCTCATCAAAGTTATTGTCAATAATAGCAGTTCTGATCACACCTTACAATGTGATGTGGTCACACAATTTGTGTGGGCGTTCATGCACTTGTTAAAGCGACCAATATTTACAAAGCCCGTCCCCAGCTATCCCTGTCCTCTGGAGTGTCCTTTGCTTCCTGATTAAAATATAGGCATGATTTTTAAAGCACTTGTTATTGTTACATCCTGTCCATAAAAGTCCAAAATTGTTGCAAATAACCAGCCTAATCCTTATGATTTTTAATTTTAGGGTTAGATCTCATTGTTTTAGTCAGCAAAACTGAGATCTGGCCAAAGCATCGATCAATCATGATCTCACTCAGGTGCACTCATCAAATACAATCGTGACCTCAGTATTATAAAGTTCAATCTGGCATTTTGGTCGAAAATGAGTAAACCACATAAACTTCATCACTGAGGGATACTTTATTCTCCTGTGCTGTTATTTTTTAATTTAGCTAAATCTTTGGTGTAATATTTGAAAATATACAAAGTTCTATCTCCAAACTCATAAATAAACTTGGTTTTATAAGGTTCTATGTGCTAGCCAATCAGCATCCAGGATGAATACACAACATAGAGAGCTGGGGTCAATAAATATCTAGGTTCTATTTACACACTGACAGAAAAGAGAAGACTCAAAACCTCAGTATGGCGAGCCAGAAGAGAAAGAAACTTTCAGCTGCAGATGTTTTGGTCTTGCTCTACCGTATTTGCTGGTCTTACGATGTGCAAATGTTGTGGCACATTAGAAAGTCTTGAGCTTAAAAAAAATTTATCCGCTGAATTATACCATTTATTAGTAATTTATTGAGATTTAGGGATTGATTAATGAGAGACAACCAGATAGAACCTTATAGAACCAAACAGTCTTTGAGCTTACAGAATAATAAGGTTCTATCTGTGTTTGGCCACTGTTCAAAAATCCACTTCATAATTGTCTCAAAATTTTGATAATATAAATTTGAAGTAACCTTAAAGTGTCGGCTTTGTTGAGCTATAAATGTAGATTACAGTACTTTAGAATTTTGCTAGCTAGAATGTCAAAACTTTGAAGCCCCATATCTCAGAATGACTCTTTACCCAGATAGAACCTTATAATACCAAGGTCATGGAGCGTGTTTTATGTTATGATGGTGTAAACGGAGTATAAATGTACATGCATGTATACAATTTTTGTGTGTGCGTGTGTGTGTAACTGTTATCAGGGAGACTACTGCAGCCCCTCTGGCCCATTGCCTACTGACCTTCCAATGTAAACATCGATACGGGAGGCATTTTAATTATGTTTGGGAATATGATCCAAAGTAGAGTGGACAAGCCCCACTTTGCTTTTTCCAGACAGCGTGTTATTGCCAAGTCTGGTCCTCTCTCGCCCTCTCTCTCTCTCTCTCTCTTTATATATTGAACTTAATATAGTTAAACATCCTGTTTTTATTAATCTTCAATGAAACTGTAATTTTATGCGTCGGTGAGAGTTCATTAACAAGTAAGCAAATGGATATTTTGATATTGTAAGAATTCTTAAATGACCCAAATATGACAAATGAGTCCAAAAGTCCAAAGCTTTTTTTTAATTAAACACTTCCAGCAAGAACGATCCTTCGGCTAGCGGGAGAAGCGTAATCCGGCTTCTCTCTCCTTTTTTCCTTTATTTTTTTCCCCTTTTTTTCTTGAAAGGAACCTTATTTTATACCTTTTCATAACCTAACCCAATCAAACATTACTCACTTACACATTACACACGTATTAAATTGCATTTTCAGTTTGAAGTTGGTTTAGCAAAAAAAAAATCTAATTTATACAATTTACTTACCCTAAATTTAGTCGATCAGCCAAGACTTATTTGGTGTCTGAAGTTTGCTCCTTTAGTTTTGCACTGAAGCGATGAGGAAAATGTAGCTAACAAACAATGGAGGTCTATCTAACCCAAAATCTTTTCTGTAAATATCTGCCTCAAACCACATCCACTTCTTGTCACACAGATGTGGTTTGGGACACAGTGTGACTTACTGTAATTTATAAACATCATCAAAACTCCACAATGCAGCTGAGCACTGTAACATTATCGGGGCAGCTATCTTGGACAACCGGAATCACTTTATTTCTTAATTTGGTATCCTTCTGACCCCTAAGCCCCGCCTCCCAAAATTTGAAGGGGAAATTTTACCAGAAAGCTAGAAAGTGATGCGGATAATAAATAATATAGTCCCACTTTGAACTTTAAATATGTAGTATTTCAAAATGAGATTATGTAGCTTAATAATATCTCTTTAAGCAAGTATATGAAGATTTTGGCATTTTCTTAGCTACGTTAACTACATTCTCTACATCAGCTTTATCTCCAGTGCAAAACTAATTAAGCAAATGTTGGACACCAAACATGTCTTGGCTATATTTGGGGTAAAATAAAATTGTGTGAATTAGATTTTTTTGTTTGTTTTTTTGCCAAACTATTCCTTTAATGCTTTTCTATGGCATTGGTCATGATGGTGACTGGGTCTCAAGTCCACTTGACCTTATGAAGGCATGTCGTGTCTTTAGACACTTTAAAGCCTTTATATATGATGAAACTCTTATGATGAGTGTAAATAGGAGAGGCACACATAAACCCTTGCAACAGATATATTCATTTAATTTCATTTCACTAGTTCATGCATGTGATTGCACATACTGTACGAGTGTTCGGTCATTTGTCCCCATCTTGGCTTCTCACCACATCTTAAAATACTAATGCATTCAGTTTAATATCCTTTTGATATTTTGACAGCTGATTAAATTACATGAACCATCTCTTGGATGCTGAGGTTGGCTTAGCCTTCTCTTTCTAAACCCGAGCGGTGTCGACCCTATACGTTACAATCTAGCCGTAATCTTTAAAATATCCCTCCATAATCTACATCATTTATCTTTTAATCTACAATAATCTGTCCTCTTATACACATGCAGTTCATCTCTCCATGCTGAATAAATGTCGTTTCTCCGCTGTGCAAATTCCCTCAATTCTTAGCAGTCACTAATACAGATGAGGCCTAAGAAAAGGATGAATACTGGGTCTTAACCTACATCTCTGACCCCTGTGTCTGATCTCTGAGTTAAAAGTGTCTCCGTGTAATCGGATTTAAATCTGATTGCATGTGATATGCAAATCTGCTTAAAACACTGACAACCAACTTCCTGAGTTGTCCCTCATTTCCAACTGTTCTATGCAAAAATGGTTGTCGCATTAAAAATAGCAATTTTCTATAGCGTAAATTTATTTAAACTCAGTAGCAGACGCTGTGTTAACTGCTTACTACAGCGGTGAGCTTGTATGTACGCTTCTACAGTCCACAGATTAATTTGGGTGCGAGAACTAATTGAAGATGTAACATATATTTAATAGAGTTTTGGTTGTCCCGTGAGGCTTTGAGAGACTGGATTGGTTATATTCAAGCTACACTGGCTGCCTATTAAGTTCCGCATAGACTACGAAGTCCTACTTATGACGTTTAAAGGTCTAAATGGTCGTATCTTGTTGATCTAATGAAGCAGTACAGCCCATCCCGAGCACTTCACTCAGCTGAGGCAGGTCTACTGGTAATCCTGAGCATCATTCGCAGCTCAGCCGGTGGAAGATGTTTTTCTTATATCGCCCCTAAACTCCGGAATAGTGTTCCAGAGAACATTAGGAACACTCTATAGCTCTATAGGTGTTTTTTAATCCAGATTAAAAACCATATTTGTTTAATTTAGCTTATTCATAGCCATTGGGTCTTTTATCTTGTTAAATAGACTTTTCATGATTTATAGTACTAATACTATATTGATAGTCAATTCATTAGTGATTGTACATAGTATTTATGCACATTTAAAAAAATGTTTTTGACTTTCTAATCTTATATGCAAAGCACTGAGATTTTGAACCCAAAATGAAAAGTGCTATAGAAATAAATATATTATTATTTTAATTATTAATGTAGTTGTCTTTGTGTTCAATATAATTGATTTCATTATTAACTTTATATGACTTTATATGTATAAAAAATATTTCTGTAAATGTATTTGTTAACACTTTCTTTGAATCCAGTATTCATAGTGCATTATAAATGCATTTATAATGTGTTATATATCATACATAATACCTTCACCAGCTAACAGTATCGTCACCAGACAACAAATCTTTCACAGTTCTGAGGTGACGTATTTTGCTGCGCTAGGAAGGTGTGAATTTAGGAGGACAATTCTGCATTAAGTTAGTTTCCTGTTTTGAAAGCCTGGTTTCTCTCAAACCTCATCTATGCACATGTCCATGCCCATTTTCTCTCTCGTCCAAAATAAATATCCTGTTTTTCTCAAGAAAGAAGTCTTTCAGGATAGAGTGGCTGTTCGTTGTTCTAGCTTCTTGTAAATGAAAGTGATGAGAGCTTCTCTATGGCTTTTGACTTAACCACTTAGGTTATTGTTGTTTGGTTATTCATCTTAAAGCCTATTAATCAGTAACTATTATTAATTATTCAGTAACTACAGTGAAACCAATTTGAAAGGTAAGTATTTACGAAATCGAGGAATGTATAACACCTGGTCGTTTCATGCATCTTGTATCTGGATTGTACCCTGATAAGATTTTAACATGCATTTACACTTGTAGTCAAATGCCTCAGTTAGCCAGACTGAAATCTGATTATTGTAATACCTTAATATACAAATTAGCTTATTACATTAGAACACCAACTTCGTGTGTTATTGCTCTTTTTTAGTTATTTTATGAATAAGATTGTTGCCGCATCAAAATCATGATTTGTCGTGCTGTTTTAAATCTCACGAATGTTTTTAAAGGCGCCAACTTCGGCATTCATGGAGCATGTGCGTTTTGGTTGTCAAATGTGCTTGGAGAGACGAATACATTTACACTTGTATAACATGTGGCTAAAATTTCCACCTCTCAGCGTGCATCATGGTGTTTGATTTGCCATGTGCTTTTGTTTACGTTTTTCGCGTGTGTCTTTGTTTTGGTTTCAGTCCTGTCTAGTCCTAGCCCTGTCTTGTCATTGGTTAATTATCCCAATAATGTTCACCTGTGTCTCATTGACCCCTTGATTAGTTTGTGTATATACAGTGGGGTCCAAAAGTCTGAGACCACATTGAAAAATCTGGGATATACTGTATGGCACTCTAAAACGTTTTGCCAAAACTGGATCAGTTGCATCCAAGGCACAATCAGGCAGGCCAAAAGTGACCACACCATCAGAAGACCAATGCATAAAGTTATGTTTACTGAGAGAGAGAATTTATGGCAGTAACAGAAGGGTTTATGTAAGAAAACGAACAGAAAAGAGCTTGATACCACAGTGTATCAAAACAACAGTGAAACATGGTGGTGGATTTTCAATGTGGTCTCAGACTTTTGCCCGAGGCCAGCGCCAAGGTTGTACCTGATCTGCCCGAGACCAGTGCTGAGGCCTCTTCAACCCTGCCCAAGGCCAACGCAGAGGTCTTTCCTGCCCTGCCCGAGTCCGCCTGCCTCCGTTGTTGCTCCGCTCCCTAGCTTCATCGAGGACGTCGGTCTGCTGCCTGCCTGCATCAAGGAAGTCGTCACTCCGCCTCATGACGCAGCAGAGGACGTCGTCACTCTGCTACCCGCCGGCTTTGAGGAAGGTGTTGCTCAGGATCCTGATGCCACTGAGGACGTTGCTCTGCCTACTGATGCCGCCAAACGTGGGACTCAACATTAACACTTGTCGGGGACAAGTGGATGATGAATTTACTTGTCTGATAGAAATGCGCATTCTTAAATGAAAGAATAACTGTTTGTTTCTTCCTTCTAGTTTAAAGTTATAATAACATTAATTTAATTATGAATTAAATATGGATTCATAGAAAATTCAGCTATGTAAAATATATATGAAAATATCTAGTAATTTACAAATCCATAAAAAACTTCAGTAACACATTTCAAATGTCTTATATGCCATTCATAATGCATTTTAAAGCATGAATAATGAATTACATAAACTATAATAACGCAAATGTATTTTTATTGATATGATACAAGATCATAATTTATGGTATATCATCTGTATCAAAAGTCTGAACGTATGTTATAATCTATTAATAG
>JAOUQW010000021.1:9561474-9583108 GCA_028565825.1 Olivaichthys viedmensis
TTATTTTCAACAATAAACAATGTCCCAAACAGCACTACTATCATAGTAAACAATATAAATAAAGACACAGGCTACAGTCAAAACCCAGATTTCTATAAAACTGCTTTGTGACAATGTTTATTGTTGAAAATAAAAATACAAATAAAAATTGAATTGTATTGAGTTGAATTCTAAACCGCATACTCCTGTACTTAATAGTATGCTAGTATAGCTATGTTCCCAAACACATACTATAATACTAAAGAATAAAGACACATGCTACATCCAAACTATTAAACTACACCGCATAAATAAAGACCCACGGTAGGTCCCTAACTGCATACTGTTCCACGAAAATAGTATAAATAAAGACACAAGCTACGTTTTAAAACGCATACTAATGTACTAAATAGTATGGCCAAACAGTACGCTAAAACAGTACAATACCAGATGTGTCGTAGTATTTTTGACATACTATTTAGTATGATAGTTGCCACAATGTGGTATTCTGCAAGGTTGTAATATTTTTCCCAATCATAATAAATTAAACGTAAACATTAAAGATTGGTCCAAATAATGCATGTCAGACCCAGAATTCACTGATGATTTAATATATTGCAAGGAATACTGCAATCTGTATATGTAGCAATGTAATCACAATATATTATGTAGTCCATATTGTACAGCGCTGCTTTAATGTCACTTCAGAAATGTAGTGCAAGCACTTCATCCAGGCACATCACTAGGTCTGGGATTTCAGAAAGAGTGTAAATTCTGCAGCATGCACCAGAGTTTGTGCTTTTCTGCTGCAGCTGTGGTGTCGGGCACAACCTGGCTCCAAAGATGACTAACAAGCCATTATTTGAAGACCACACCACCAGCCTTGGCATAGCCTGAACCCTTGATTCTGTACCAAGCACATTTAAATAAACCTTCTCAAACTGCCTCAGTGTTCTCATGCAATCCTATATAACTGCCAGGGGACACATTGAGAACCAGTGATGTGAACGTAAGCAAACAGGAAGGAATTGTGGGGTTGTGGGGTCGTTTTCCAGGAGTTGAAATATGGAGCTGTGCAGAAAGGAAAAGGCCAGAGGAACTGTGTACGTATATATGTTTGTCATTGGGGTGTCATGATGGCAGGATGCAGGCTGCTGGCCAGGATTTCGCTGGCAAAGGGGGCAGGAAGCCTGAGCAAAGGATCAATGACCAGAGAAGTCACTAAGAGATAGGCAGAGAGAAGGAGAGACAAGCAGTCATCAGGAATTAACTAGTGAGAATGGACAGTAATAGATCTATCTATCTATCTATCTATCTATCTATCTCTCTATCTATCTATCTATCTATCTATCTATCTCTCTATCTATCTCTCTATCTCTCTATCTATCTATCTATCTATCTATCTATCTATCTCTCTATATATCTATCTCTTTTCAGAGGCTTCATAATAGGTAAACGTTGGTTTAAATAATGTACAGACAGGGTGCTATAGAATAGGGCAACTTACTAGCCACATACTATATTATTATATTATATTTTGTACATAGCATGTAATTAAAACGGTTCAGTTCTATCTTAACCATAGCTTACTTTATTACAATACTTATTATACATGTTATGTATTATATTTGTATATTATATTTTATATATATTATCCAGTATATTTTATATGGACATATATATATATATATTATTTGTTTTATTAATTTCATATTTATTGACTTACATATTATCCTTATTTACTTTGCAAGTGGAGTGGGATTGTGTGTTGCTGTTCTCTCTCTCAGTGAACAAAGCTTTGTGTATTGGTCTTCTGATGGTGTGCTCACTTTTGGTCTGTCTGGTCGTGCTTTGGATACGACTGATCCAGTTTCAGCAAAGCATTTTAGAGTGCCATACAGTGGCAATGAAAAAAAATCCCAGACTTTCAATGTGGTCTCAGACTTTCCTTACTGTACAAAAGTAAGGAAAAATAAGTCTGGACCCACTGATGAGTCCTGGGAAATGGGTTGAAAAAAGGTAGATAGAGGTTGCGGCCAGATTAAAATCCTTAGCAAATAAAACACTAAAGGCTGCTTCACCACTCTCTCGTGTTCAGTTTGTTCCTGAGCATGAATGAGCTGAGTCAGTTTCTGCAATTATCACAAACACGGGATACGCATACCACAGGAATGCAGAACCACACCCTGTGTGCGCGAGTGCAGGTGTGTATAAGACCGTTATTACTACGTTTATTGTTGTTGCTTCCTGTTTTTGAGTTACAAAGTCGTAACACCTGATGGCTGTTCTGCCATTAGTTCCAGGGGCAATGGCGTGAGATTTCTGACAGCCAGACTTCCGAGGGAAAAACAACAACTATGACTAAGGCCTAATCTCACAGTGGGACCAGTTTCTTAGAGAACAAGAGTGCAAGAGATTACACTTTGCAAAATGAGATTAGATAAGATTTCCTCTTAGCGCAGAGTTCTGTAGCCTTGGTCTTTATGTATTAGTTTAAATAATTTCTAATCGTCTGCATATTTGATTCACGCTAAAGATGTGTGTTGGTTTACCATTCAATAGCCCCAAAAGTGAGCAGGTGCATTTCTTTAGAAAAACTCTCCTTACTCATCAACCCTTCATTTCTTATAGAAAAATGTGACAATGGATACACGCACACCTGAACTATTCAAATGATGCATTAATTCCTGGTGTAGTATAATCAGTGTGTAGTATTTTCCAAGATTGGTTTAAGCATCACTACTGTAAGATTAGAGTCCTGAGAAATGAGCAAATCACTTAATTAATAATCATCATATTAAATCAACTATAATCTATTATGTTACTCTATGATCAATTATATTCTAATCAATAGTATAGCTAGGTATTTCAGTTAGAAATCTTTACTTTGTGTAAAATTGTTTAAAAAACCCCCAAAAATGTCACGGTCAAAGTGGCATGAATCATCCACAGAAATGAATACGTTCAGATATGACGTACTGATGATGTACGGTACTTGCCAAGGTTAAAACTCTGTCCCAAAAGGCGGCTGATTGACTCCAGAAATCCGGATTCGGAAATGTTTTACAAATGCAGCTCATATCTTATAGCTCCAACGTGACTTTGTGCATGTTTTTCACTGACCAAACGAGTATAAATTACAGCCCATAGGCGACAGTCGGTAGTACGAAGGGTCAGGTCAACACGCAGGCCGATCTCTGAACACATGGAAAAGATGAAGATGTCTGACCGACCGACTTATCAATCCTAGATTTAGAAATTATTGGGAGATGCTGATTTTTGACTTTGGCATTATTCTTCGGGTTATAATTTTCCATTTCATAATTTACTTTTCTGTGTTTGTTGGACAAAGGCACCTTGGAGATTTCTGACACTGATTTTTGGCCCAAACAGGATTTCTTACACTGCTTTGAGCATGTGATGTGTGTAGGCTAAGTGGTTAACTGATCCAGCTCCATCATTGTCTGTCAGGGGAATCTTCTGGTGTTGATATTCATCAAGAGAGACGATGGTAAGAAAGAACACGTCGCAACAGATTATGTATATCACGTTCTATCATAGATGTTATATGATATACACGGACTATAGTGAAGATGTGGATGCAGCAGAAACTGAAACTGACTATGACCTGCTGACTCGACCGACTGCAGAGGGAAGTGCAGCCACTCGGAACACTGCTGGGCATTTTCATTTCCTTAAAATATACATAAATAGATGCAAAGCAGACAAAGCCTATAAACCTGCCGACAGTGAGGCATACGTTTAGGAGACTTGGACTCGGACATTAAATAGGTGTGTGTGTGTGTTTGTGAGAGAGAGAAGTAAATCCGAGCTACAAAAGTGTTTTTTCCTGAACGTCTGTCAAATGACAAGGTCCACCCATAATTTTGAGCTACCAAGCTGAAAAAAAACAAAAAACAAAAAAACAACTGAAATAATCATCACTGATGACATTGTAAGGAGGGTAATGTTATAATGTTCGCTTTGTAGGAACGTGGGCGTTCCTGAGGTAATTGTCCTTGCTTTTGGAATAAATTTGCCAATAAATTATACAGACCAAACATTACAAACAAACCTTTCAAGTTATGTTGTGTAAATGTTATTCCTACAATGATATATAAGCAATGTTTCTTGTTTTTTTTTCCTTCAACTTGATGGGCAGGTTTTAATTGTGATTTAGACAAGACATTTGAAAGAAAGAAGGGAAAAAAAAACAAAAAAAAAACAAATGCAGGACGCCATGTGTATTCGCTTTGGTAGCTTGGATTGTCAGAACCCACTTCAATAACACTGGGCATGACGTCCCTGAACGTTACCATAGAGATAACAGCTGGTTAGACCTCCTAGGTTCACACTGGTCAGAGGTGGCATGCTGCCCCCACAGTGCCTTTTCTGTACAGCAATCATCATTAACCCTACTCTACCACTATAATCAGAATGAGAGCGGTGCCTCGGTCTGTTCGCACACCCACACACCAACACTCTCTCCATCTCCTTCACAAATGCACACAAGCTGCAGCACGGCTGTTAATCGCTCAGCCTCTGAGTCAAAAGGTCTGTTTAGTCTGAAACGCGTATCCTGACCTGACCTGACGGACTAGCAGCGGCATCTGCTTGAATGATCTATTATTGAAATTATGACAACTGGGGTTTGGTTTACAAAGGACGACCAAGTTGGGGAAAAATGAAACATGCCAAGCAGGCACAAAAATGTGTCATACCACAAGAACAGGAAACGATGCCCAATAAACTTCTAAACAGTTTGCTTCATATTTCTAAAAAAAAAACGTCTGCGGTGTCTTTTTGTCGTTTTCTGGGTATGACTTAGATCAACTGTGTGGCTTTTATCCACTGCTGCCAATTTGCAGCTTTACTAGGTGAATAAGCATGATTGCTGAAGCATTGAGTGGGTCAATACTGTTCAAATTTACACACACAAGTGGACACACAGTTATGCACAAATGCTGATAGAACTTCTGGAAGACTCTGATAAAAACATTCATTTCCTCAGTCCCCTACAGTAAGCTTCAGCTCCATCAGATTCACAACTAATTACATCCAATTTCTCAGTTGTAGTCGGTACATGGAGATTTACACCACACTAAATCTCTACAGTTTTGTGTGCGTATGTGTGTGCGCGCGCGCAAAATCTGATTCCTGTAGTGTATTGTATCCTGCCTGAAAATTAGATGCCATTTTTGGTTTTAAGTAAATAAATCCCCAATCAACGATCATATATAATAAATGCCATCAATTCGGCCAACTAACGGCTGCAACCCTACACAGCAGTATCCTTTAACGACATTTCAGTAGTTATCGTTGATAAAAGCCATGGATACCTGAACGTTCCCTGTTATTATATAGTTACTATTGATAAAAACCATCTCCACCATGATGAGCAATTGGCTTTTAACCATTTCTTCTTTAGCAATATTCAGCAAGTATACAACATTTTGTGAAATGCAATATGATTTAGCTGGGAATATTTAGCTACACAAATCTGCACACAATTTTGCCAGTTCTATTTTCTATGGCTGATATTAGGATTTGAGCATTTAAGCACACACAGGGTGGAAATTGTAGAGAGCACTGCTAATCATTTGGACTTGCTTGCACTTATGTGTGGGTAAAATGATCTACATATCATAAATCTCATGTGATTGGTGACTGCGGTAGACCACAAATGCATGCCTTAGAGCACTTGATGTTCACCTGACAAGCATTCACCTGTAGGAATATGGAAAAACTCTGCATGCTTATTGAGGATGTGGAGGATAAGTTATAATAAACATTTCAGGAGGTATACACGCTGCATGACTGCTTTATTACTTTAAGGTTTTTCTCACAAGTCAGACAATAGCTACAAGTTCCAGTTCTTACTAATGATCAGAATGCTCATTTTAATTCACTTACTGTATATACATACTATTGTTTGTTTCCTAAAACCTCATCATACCTGCATTACCCCTAAAAGAACAGCAATAGTATGAGTCGGTTGTATTCCCAACAATACATTTATGCTAGTTTCCGCCCCATATCTACTTATGGATGTCCTGATAATTCTGAATAAATGGTCATTTAAAGGCAAAATCACACACACAACCAACTCTCGAGAAATCCTGACCTGCACAGAAAGCCTTTTCGTAAAAAGGTTAAGAATTAGTCTTTAAAATATTTGAGACACTGTGCCAAATACTTAATCTGCCCGAGGCCTTGAGAATTGACAGACTGAGAACTGTGACGAGGCAAAAAATATATAATAATAAAATTAAATTAAAAAAATAAGAGCGTCAGAAAGAGTTGAATATCTTATTGCAAAATGACACGAATACAGCATGCAAGTCATTAGCACATTTATGTGTAAACCTTTTATTTTAAAGAAAGACAATGCAAGTATACGTGTTTTTAAGTGCATGTTTATGTGTGCGTCTGGAAATTAATGAAGGGGGGTGGTGGGGTGTCTGGAAAGATCAATGCCCTGTCAGAGCTGAAACACCTTCAGCCTGTGGCAGAGTGATGGCAGGCTGGCAGCTAATTGTTTCTCAAGCCCTCAGTGGAGACTGTCACAATGGCGTATTAACAACAAAATGGCCAGTGACACGCCGAAAGGTCAGTAGAATTGTTATATGTCATACCTGTCTATGTGTCCGAGAAGAGAGTGACAAACGGAGCGTGGAAGCGAGAAAAAAAAGCGACAAGGGGAAGAGCCGGGAGGGAGGAGGAGAGGAAGAGAAGTGCATGTCACAACACCGAGGCCTGAGGTGACCACAGAAAGGACAGAAGGAATGGCTGTGAACGAGCAGTGAAGGAGGTTTACGAGTCAATTAAAGGCTTGTAATGAACGAGTGCTCCGTGTCCCCGAGTGCTTCGCTCTCACTGAAACACAGCTCCTTACAGAAGCCTGCTCTCGTGACCTCTAACCTCAGAGGGCTTCGTCAGCCAGATCAGCAACAGGAGGAAGGTTTATTGGGAGAGGTCATGTGACCCAGCATTGCGGAATGTTCTTGCTTAAAACAAGAGGCGCAATGGAACTTTAAACACAAACCGCGTGATATTTTGTTGAGATTTAGGAACATTTTTCATTACCATGATAAAACAGTAGTGCCTAAAGGCTTATTTCTAGTGAATGAACACATGAACATACTTCTGTGCTAATGAGTGCCCACATATGAGCACCTGCCCCAATCGAAACTGACTGCAACAAGTTCAACAACAAATCTAACACAGCAAACGTTAACAGATGTGGTTCAAATTAAAATCACACATCAGCGTTGTTGGAACACAGGAAGGAAGGGTAGGGGGGTTATATGAGTGTTTCAGCGAGAGAGAGAGAGAATTGTGTATATCAATCATTTAATTTGGCATATCAGGATGATCTATGATGCCTCAAATATGCCCCAGGATTAGAAACTACCAGAGTCACACACAGGACATAAACGGGCTGCGTCAGGTAGGCTATTCATTCTTAACCAGCGTAAACAGGTCGACAGTTGTAGTATGCAGCCAAGAAACTTTTATCCAACATGCGTTAATGTTCAAGATTCACTGAGAACAGGCTAAAGCGAGTTTACAGTTAACAGTGGTTGTAAGAAACAACAGTAAGCTTTGGAGTCTTCGTTGGGCCGCAGTCGGCTCGGCCTACATGACCGCACACGAACGTCAGCGCTTATGAAGAAAAATATTGATTAAACGCAGCCGAGTCGCTTATTTTCAGACACCGCTAATTCGGTTGCCGTCATGTGATTGAGATAACCAATAACGTTAGCAGCATTTCGTTTATTAGATGACGTACTATTAGTCTAAATATGTACGTTTATTTAAATCAATATCAATTTACCAATCAATTAATAATCTAAATAATTCAAATCCAGCATTTCAACTGGGTGGTCCTAATCATCATAATGGGTGGGCCACTGTTGGTTATGCTTCTGCTGGTGACACTTCATTAAAAAAGAGTAAGGATACAAGTCACTCCAGTGACACTCCAATAAGCAACAATTTTAACACGATGGCAGAACTCTGCTCTTACTCATTTTCCCTTGTGTCAATACGAGACATTTTTTTTAAACATCAAGATTTAATGTTTGAATGTGTTATGAAGTCCTTATTTTCTTTTTTTCAGCAATACAAGTCCAATCATACCTCATGTCAAACATCTGGCCATGAAAGAGACACACCAACGCTGCAACTTAAACCTGAACCTGAGCTATAGTCTTCACCTATGCACTCCTGAGGCCCTTTTAATTCCTCTACATTTAGTTCCCTTTATCCCCGTCACCACCTACCATCGCTTTCTCTCTCTCCATCCCTCTCTCTTTCTTCCAGACAGATAACCTCTGACAGATCTTGACAGCTTTGGGTTCCCTTTGTTTTAACCTCTAAAAACTGATTTACAGCCTTAAAACCTCCTCCCAGAGACAATGATGATCCCACAGGCCGGACGCTTTATAGAAATCAGAACAACTAAATCATCTTGATAATGATGCTTAACACATGATGCTATATTAGACCAAGGGAACAGATTACAGCAGCCATTACGGCTGAGTGAGCACGCACATCCCTCACCCTCCCATGGGTGAGGGAGGGGGGTTCAACGACATGTGTCTGTTCTGACATTGGCCATTTCTTCTGGCTCTCCCACAGGCTTTGCAATTAGATTCGGCGCACAGTGGCTTTCCTAAGCAAAGCGTTTCCTCTTTCCTGTCTCTCTGCATGCCGCAAATTCTGGGTTGAGCGGACAAGCAAAATGACCCTATATTTCTGCTAGTAGAGGTTTTTGGAGGGGTCTGATGTATGATCACACAACAGAAAGGGCTGAATGGAAATGGGGCTTCTGCCCTAGAGAACAGAACACATTATAGAAAGCAGAACACTTTCGTTAACTTGCAGAATAAATTCAAGTGGTTCTTCTTATGCACTGCGGATGAGGACGGAGTACACCACAGGACTATTACACATACATACATACACATACACACGGTGTGTGTGTCCAGGGAGCAAGGGAGAGCAGTGTCTCCCAAGCAGTGGGTTTAATTTCATGTAAATTGATCATTACTTGCCTCCAGGGGGCCAGACACCCCAGAAACAGCAGGACATTATTCAAATGAGCTGTAAACTCTCACGTTGGCGTCGAAAGCTGCAATATTCCTGCCCTCACTTCATTAAACCCCAAAAAAGTCATGGTCCAATCTGTACAGATCTGATCCAACTACCGGATGACGCATTCAAACAGCATAGAGGTGCTTCTCAAATCCCATAACGAGCATGCTTATTCATCAACCAGACAAACCAGTCCACATCCTCCCTGAAAGCAGACCTAAGGTTTAAACCCACCCTAAAAAGGAACTCGGGATTTAGTAGACAACAGGAACCAAACCTCAGTCCATTTACGGAATAAAGCAAACACTCTACATGTCCATGTCCACACACACAGCGATATGACATTTAAATGTACATGCTGCTATTGAACCCATGACCGAGCCACGGCTCTGCTTTGGAAGTTATTCAGCATTTTAAATGCTTACTTTTTACCTACTTTTAAAGTCTAACATACACTTTATATATATATATATATATATATATATATATAAAAAACTATTTAATTAAATTCAGCACCTTACTGTGTAGGTGAATGTGTGTGTGTGCGAGACAGGATGTTAACACTGATATTCTCAAGACACACGGTTTAGGTTTAACATAAATCCAGGCAAGAATGAAGTGTCTTTCCTTATGTGGTGGGGTTTGTTATTTTTTGCAGGTTGAACACTCTGGCCTTACTGTTTTATAAATCCCTGAGTGGGAAGCAGCCGGGAAGTGCACGTCTGCAATTTCCTTAACCCTCAAATGACTACTGCAGCACTCATTTCCAATATGCCCTGCTACAGACATGCACACACAGACATTTGGCACGGTTGTGACCGACAGGAGCCACACATCACGGTCAAAGCCAGGTCTATATGGGCGCTTTTTCTTTTTTTCTTTTTCTTTCTAAAGCAACTTGATGCTGCAAAACAAGATTCATTCACCAAGCTCTCTCTCCTCCTGGCGGCTATGAAACAGGAGAAAGAAAAATATGTCTGCTTTAAATGTCACCTGGCCTTTTAACTTCTGCCAGCTCTGAAGTGTGAATCCGAAAGTGAAAATGCTTCGATTCCGGAGCAAAAACCGGATCAGTCACTGTAACGCGGGCTGTTTTTAATCTTGCTTTCAAATCATCGTTTTCTTAACGGCTCACCTCGATGGCCTTATGAAAAGCGATGAGGCGGTGGCGGCAGACCACCAACGTAAACACAGCACGATGATAATGAAGGGAGGGAAAGAAGAGTAAGAGAAAGAAAAGATTATGTCTGTGTTTTGCACTTTCAAACTAAGAGGCAGGGTTCATATTTCATTGACGTATGGGAAACAAAAACATTCCAGCAATCCTTTTTTTTTTTTTTTGTGGACAACAGAAGCTCTGGCAGCCAATTGAGCACTTAATCAAAAGAAGAAAAAAAAGAAGAAGAGGGGAGTGCTCGGAAAATAAAAGTCCGCTGTTTAAGGGAATCCGGTGAGTAATTACCTCTCTCACTGTCTCTACTGTCTCTTCAACATACAGAAATCCATCCTTATTGACTTAAGCCATCTCAGAATAACCGTCCTAATCTAGCTCGAGCCGTATTGTTCTCTTCACTTACTTGTGCTCCTCCTCTTCCTCACTCTCCCTCTCTGATGGTGCTCTTCAACAGGACAGCAGACACACTGAAAAGCAGAAATGGAGGGAAAAGGAAGTCATGAATGAACAGGGCTTAAACAGTTCACACTTCTACAGGCTTCAAGGTGCTCATTATTTCAGATATTATACCACAGCGCTGTTGAATTATTGATTCTGATTGGTCGTCAGGTGTTCATTATTTTTCTATAACAGCAACTCTGACAGTCGTGCCGGCTGCAAGGCAAATCACAGGTTTATATTAATCCACACGTTCTAATATGTTTGGTTTCTATAGTAACAACTAATTCACAAAGACTTCACATAATTTAAGCCTAACAATAAAAAGATTTTAAAAAGTAGTGTTGCTATTTAACAAACAAAAAAAGCATATAATCATTGCTGTGGTGAAGCTTTCTGTAAGGAGAAGGTTTATTGAACATTTATGGATGGAGACTCCGGTGTCAGCACTTTTACCAGTCAGAGGTAAAACTGTTCCTTTAAGTTTTACCACCGTAGGAAAGTCTTCAGGATAGAGGAATTTCACAACATTAAATGTGACTATAAATGGATAAAAAGTATGATGTGTCTTTCTTTAATAAATAAAAATGTGTAATTGCTGTGGTATAAGCAGAAAACACTTCGGGACGAGCTGTTATAGGAAAATAATAAATTCCGGGATGGTAACGGCCACATCAAACCACCCCATCGTTGATTATTTTCCTATAACAGCCTGTCTCAAAGTGTTTTATTCCTTACTTATATGAACCTAAACTCTTAATATCCTAAATAAAGATTTCCTATACTGATAGTTGACTGATTTTTAACAAAATCGCCAGATATTCTTGTGTGCAAAAGTAAATAAACCCCCTTTTTTTTGTAAATTACTTGACTGCACCTCGTTTGGCAGCAATAACCTGACACAGTCACCTCCTAACACCAATTATTAGTTTTTGGCTGATCTTGCTGGAGGAATTTTTTCCCCTTTTTCAAAAAGATTCAGGTCTGGGTTTTTAGTTGAGCTATTTTGAATTTCTTTTCTTAAGAAAGACAGGACCCTCTCACCACCATGTTTATCAGTAGTGATGTAAGGTTTCGTTGGTGGTAGGTTAGGGCTCTTTGGGCCATCTCTTTAGTTCAATTTGGGACACGTCTGTCCAGAGAACAGATGTCCAGAATATTTAAGCTTGGTCCAGATGGGTCTCTGGAAAACTACAGAGTTCTTTTTCTGACAGAATTCAATTCAACTCGATTCAATTTTATTTGTATAGAGATTTTAGGAATAGAAATTGTCACAAAGCAGCTTTACATAAATACGGATGTAGATCTAGATCCCTAATAAGTAAGCTAGAGGCGACAGTGGCAAGAAAAACCTCCCCGAGACGACATGAGGAAGAAACCTTGAGAGGAACCAGACTCAAAAGGGAACCTGTCCTCTTCTGGGTAACACCCGATAGTGAGATTATAAGTCACTAAGGAAAAAGAAACAGCACTAATGTGTTTAAGGGATATTTGGTATGACTGTATTGTAAATAAGAGTCCTGGGATGAGCACAGGACAGTCTTTATGATTACAGCTGCAGCCCGTAGGAGATGCAAGTCTGCAGCATCAAAGTGAGATTATCTTTTTAAGCAGGAAGGTGAGTGCTAGGCATAAACTGTTTTTGGGAAGTGCGAGTCTTTAGGGTATCCATATGAATAGAGTATCCACAGCTACAAGAGGTGAGTCACAGGTTCAAAGAGCCCCACATGAAGAAGCAGGAGGAACAGGGCAGGAGCAGCGCATCAGGCAGGTCTGGATGGTGAGACGAGCCACAGTAGGGGAAGTGTTGGAAGCAGGGGAAGTGTTTCAGAAGAGGCTTCTTCCTGGGAACCCTTCCATAGATGCCATTTCTGTTCAAGGTTCCTCTTATATGCATCACTTCTCCAGAAGCAGAGAGTCTTGTAGATCCTTGGATGGTGTTTTTTTATTTCCTTCTTCCTCTTTGTTATTATCGTCATAGTCCAGGGTGACACTTCAGGAGGACGTCCACTTCTTGGCAAAGTTGCCATTGCGTGAAATGCTCCCCACTTGTATACCGTTTGCCTGTGGCTTTGTGAAGTCTAACTGTTTTTGAAATGGCTTTACAACCTTCTCCAGACTCTTTTTCCCTCATTTGTTCTGTTTCCTCAATTTGAGACATGAGGATAAGTAACTGACCTGCTTTCTTGCAATTATTTATGCTTGCTCATCCCAATAACCTTTAAGAGCTTTAAAGTAATTGGTTATTCGATTTCTGATCCATCTCACTTTTTTTTTGCACCTGAATAATATCGGTATATTGTGTTTTTTTTAACGGACATTATCCCTTAAAACACTCAAATTGATAAATGTTTCTAGTTTATGTCAATTAGGAAGAGGCCAGCTCTGGTGATTTTTGGTTTAGCTAACAAAAACCAAGTTAATTTTTAATCAATTATGCAGTAGCAAACTTTCAAGCATGACTATAATAATGTGTCCACTTCAGTGGCAGCAGGGTAAGTCAGACAGAACCATGAACGAGTCCCATTGGAGACAAAGTGAAAATATCCAAACTGACTACATTCTTTTCTGTGCCATGTTTCATTGCATAGAGGAGGAAAATATTATTCGGTACAAACAAATCTGATCCTCGTAGGCAGGGCATAACAGAATTACTAAAAGGCATTAGAGGCACTCTAAACTTTATAAAACATGTTTCTATGATTAAAGACCTTAGGCGTAATTAATTTGATTGAGCAGACTGGTCAATGTGCAATTTTTTTTACTGCAGTGGGAAAATCTTAGTTAGTATTGGACATGTGACAGGCAAGTGTTATTGCATTATAACTACACTTACCCATGACTGGAGTTCTGATTATGGGCTACTTCTGAGAGTGATATACAGTACTGTGCAAAAAGTCTTAGGCACATTTTAAAAAAAAAAATTTAAAAAATGAAAATAAACATTCCTGAAAATAAAAGACTACTATAAAAGCAGTAAAGAGTAAAAAACTAAAACTAATCAATTTGTTGGTGTGAGCAGATTTGCCTTTAAAACTGCATCAATTCTCTTAGAAACACTGTCATGCAGTTGTATACGGAAATCTGCTGGTAGGTTGTTCAGAGAATCTTGGAGAACTTGCCACAGTTCTTCAACTTTGGTAAAATCCCAGACAGCCTTGATCATGTTTTCGTCTAAAAAGTGCTCCATTACTTAATATGTATCTTTCTCCAATGACTTCCAAACATTTCTCTGTAACTTTTTTTTTTTTTTTAGGAAAATGAACATTTGGAATCTAAAATGAGCTTTTTCTAATGACACACTAATGCAGAAGACATCAAATAATCCTCCAACACAAAAATTTAGAGTACCTAAGACTTTTGTACAGTACTGTAGATAAAAACAGTGAGCAGTTGAAACACAGCATGCAGATAAAAGCCTCATTGTGGGGTTCCTACTGAAGCCCATGATAATCATGATTAGGAGTGGAAAATTAGGATTATTATTTTCTCACTGAACTCCAGCCAGCGGTTCCACCCAATGCAGGCTGCATGACGGGGCTAAATGAGAGGCATAATTCATTTGTGCAGATGTCACTTATAAGAGCGTGCCCCCTCCCCTACTCTCTTAGCAGCTCTGAAATAATATTTATGACTGGGCATGCTCCAACATAGTCTCGGCTTGCTCACACAGTCAAATCTTATACTGACATACCCCTCCCTACTACATGGGAAATCTCCATCTACCCAGCATGTGTTATGTTGTATTGTGTTTTCTGTATGTGTCTGCATCCAACATATGGAAGCATTGCCTTGGGCTGGGTGATGTCATGGGCTCAGTGATTTAGATGAGAGTAACCAAATGGGAGCATCAAATCTTTCTGCTAGTTTCCAATCTCCCCTTACTCTTCATCTCAAAGCAAGCCCCCTCAGTCTGAATGGGTCTGCATGAATGTTTGTGTGCAAATTCTTGTGTGTCTATATTATATATATATATATATATATATAAATAAATGTGTGTTGTCAGTCCCCAGAACTTGGCCCATTTTTTTGACCCACCAACGAGAACCAGATGTTTGTAGTCATGTTCCTGAATCCTGATCTCTCGCATTTCCATTCTCTACTGCTCACATATGTAAGCCATCCTAAACTAGAGTTTAAATAGGCTTCCTCTGTCTTCGTACACAGACAAATTTCTATTCTTTCCTCAGAATATATATATTCACTTTCGGTGTACGCTTGCTGAAAAAGTCTCGCACACACATATAAAACATATCACCCAATGTAAAGCCACTCCACACTCTAGTACATGGCACTCAGAAAGAAAGTGTAACCAACACTATGGTGAGTTAAGGCTGCACCCAAAAGGTAGTGATTTCTGTTTTACGCTTTGGACAGCTCAAATCAGCTTATAAACTCTGTGCATGGCTGTTCTATTAATGTGACTGCGTGTGGTTTGGCGTACAGCACAATACCCCAAAAAGGACTGAAAAAAAAATAGCCAAACTGGCAGGGACATCAAAACTGTAGCTGCCGCACATAAAACACACACATTACATATTACAACCAGTTGCCCTGCCAACTGAAGATTGGTGCAGCTTGGGGACAAGAGATATAAAAATGCACAAGGTTGGAGTTCATAAGGCAAGACTCTTCATCATCAGCTTCATCCACCATCCTTCCATCCAACCGAAAGAGCAAAATTAATTGTAGTGCTGCGCCGCAAAAAATCCCACTTGTGGGCACCATGAGGTTGGGAAAGGGTCCAAGATCTCCTCCCTGCTGCTTAACTCAACCCTCAGTACAACACACACTACTGGAAGCAGTGATCTCACACACACCCCAGTGCTCCGGTAAGCCATGATAGAACCACCACACTGTTTTTGTCTTTCTCACGCACGCGCACACAAACACACACGCACACGGCCATGTGATGTTAGCATGCAGGACAGGCCAGTTCTGAATGAAAGTGATAGCCTCATATTTCTACCCACACCGTGAAACTCGACCGCGAGTGTACTTCAAAAGCCAAAATTCAGGAAATGCCGCGCATTCTTCCGAGAACAAAGTTCGGACCCCGCTGGTTGACTTTCTGACCTTTTTAGATTCTCGTTTACGAGGTCCATACCAGAATGTCTTATGCCTCTCTGCGTGAAACTGTCATCCACAGATCGATCACTCGCTCGCTCTGTCTTGTATTTTTTTCCCCCTCTCCATCTCGTTCTTTCTCTGTCTCTCCCAGAAGCATCAACTGGCATAGCTCCCATAATTCCAAGCCTCCAGCCTCTGAAAACCTCACATCTCTTGCGACTCCAGCTTCCTGCTCCCCAGCTCACCCCAGCTGCAGGGCTTCCGGCTGGCCAGAGAGAGCAACTCTGAGCCTCAGGCATTCGCAGCAAAGAGGGTGTCCAACTGCATCGAGACCTTATGAAGCATGAAACTTCCACATACCCAAAAGACTCTTGTTTTTACAGGTGGGAAATGTGTGGGAGCGATAAAAGTAGAGGTACTACACATACACACAGAATTGAAGTTGATCTGTCAGAGAGGAAAGGGCACAGGATCAGAATTGTGTGATTTGGCAGTGTAAAGATACCAGTCCCTTTGTGAGGAAGAGAGGTTTTATAGTGCTTTTCTTTCCTTTAATAAACATCAAGTTTCCTCCGGCTGGGCGAACATGCTTTACAAATCGCCAACTGATAAGACCCGCTGTCTTTCTGTGCAGTGACCAAGAACATTGCCTGAATATTGTAACTTTTTGAACTTGAGAGAGAGAGAGAGAGAGAGAGAGAGAGAGAGAGAGAGCGCAGGACTGAGCTCTCACAGAAAAAGGGAGGAAAGAGCCAGTGGAATGTGGGAAATGGTTTTAAAGGAGATCAAAACATGAGAAAGTTGGAGCACGCAAACAACGGAGAGATAGACAGAAAAAAATTACAAAGAAAATAACGACAGTAAGGAAAAAAGAAAAATGACAAAAAAAAGAAAAAAGAAAGAACGAAAGAAAAACAAAGAATGAAAGAATGTTAGAATGAAAAGTAAGTACGACAGACCGACAGACAGACAAAGAAAAGAACTACAGAAACAAAGAATGAAAAAATGTACGACAGAGACAGAAAGAAAGAAAAGAACGACAGAAAAACAAAGAATGAATGAAAGAAAAAGTACGACAAACAGAAAGACAGAAAGAAAGAAAAGAATGACAAACAAAAAGAATGTACGAACGAAAAAGTACGACAGACAGATGGACAGAAAGAAGAGAAGAGAAAAGAAAAGAAGGGGACAGTATGAGAGTAATAAAGTCAGAGAAAGTCAGTCCAAGGTGACCGGGTCGGGTAATACTTCAGTGGTATGTGGCACTGGGCTCACTGAAGGCAAGCATTAGCAGAAGGGCAGAGAGAAGGCTGCCAGGCTTGGCACTGCTCCTATAACCCAGCACTAAGAACTACTTCCATGGCAACATCACAGACTCCTGCAGCTCTTTGGGTGCCCGCTCAGGAGACGACACGCTTTAATGCAATAAGACAGCTGGCTTGTTGGCAAGTTTGTTTACCAGGAAAACAAAGGAAGGGCAGACAGAACCAAAGGAACAGCTCATTTACTAACCAAAGCTGGAGTCAACTGCTCAAATTGGCAATGACTTCTGGGTACTGAAACAGTAAGGTTGTGTGCACGTTTCAGAAACTAATATAAAAAAAAGTTAAGTGGGACCAGGGAAATGCTTCAGAGAGAAAGCAATTTCATTTCTCATCATAGGGAGCGAGGGCTAGAGAGGGAGAGAAATTGAGAAAATAGGACAGGCCCTATAAGAGTCGAGGACTCGTATAAAACGATTTCACTGCTCATTTCTCATAAAATGGTGGCTGACGGCGTCGAGGGCCAGCAGACGAGCCGAGGTGGCTGTGCTTTAAGTGACACCACTACATGCTTCATGGTACACACTAACCATCTGGCTTGTTGGCTTTCCTCACCGCTGTACACACAGATACAGAGACACACAAACTCCACTGAAGTCAGTCAAGCGAGCTGATCACAAAACAGCTCAGTGAAACAGCCTCCATCCAGCAGAGGAAAGAACAGCGAGCACTTTTTTTTTTTTTTTTTTTCTCGTCTGTTTATAATAGGTGTATTTAAAGAGTGTGTCTCTGGAGGCCGTTTGGGCTGCTGGAATACATTCGTTTTCTGTTCCTGTGTCTCAATAACGCAGAACAGACTCGCATCAAATACTGAAGCACACACAATGCTGGTTCCTGCAAAGGCAATTTATGGGCCTGAATTCATTTTTTTCCCATTTTTGTTTTATGTCTATTTTTAGCAGGATATTTGGGACACTGTCGTGCCGCCATTAGCTGATACGCAGGCGGGCTAAAATGAGTAGACTGGGCTTTACATGGCTCCAATTTGTGGAGTGAGAGTGCAGAGTGGCGAGCTCTCCATGAGTGGAGCTGGTTGGGCTGCCAGGGTCCATAAAAAGCGAGGTTATGCGTTTGTAAAGGCTTCGAGGGAAGGGTGCTGCTTCAAAATCAGTTTGTACTGATTTTAGCGACGCAGATCCAAGACCAGCATCGCTACTTTGAGGTGGTTTCCAAATATCCACCATCGCCTTAAAAAAGTCCCAGGGCCTGAAATCCCCAAATGCCATCTGATCCATGTCTGAACAGAGAAAATAAACATGGTAGCCATGAGAACGTGTTTTTCTTAACTGGAGGCTCTGTAGTTTTTGCACACCATGAATAAACTAAGGGAATAAAGTAGCTACAAAACTGCAATAAGTAAAGCTTTCCTGTGTCTATTTGTTATTTTTTATTCGCTTTCCTACTTTACTGTGTATTTTTTAAATAAAAATTACTTCCATTCGGTCACAAACATCACATCACATGGCCACTAGCATGTCTAGACAGGTGGGGGGTAGAATACATTTACATTTAAAGCATTTAGCAGACGCCCTTACCCAGAGCGATTTACAGCAGAGCGCTGGGTCATGATACGGTGCCGAGAAGGTTAAGGGCCCGACAGTATTACACTGTATAATATTAAGACTGGTTGATGTACTAAAAATACTCAAGTACTAAAAGTACTCAAAAACCTAAAACAAATAAAAGGACGTCACACTCGCACACGCTGGATTACAGACGGACACAATGATGTCGTCGAATAATTGTCGTTGTTCTTTCTCTTTGCAGTAAGTTAAATTATTAGTACATTTCACCAAAACTATTACAGATCTTATTTAGACAATGGCAACATCAACATTCGGGTTCTGCTAGAATATGTACTCATCATAATCGTTTGTGTCTCCATTAAAATGCAAATGCACACCGTTCCATAGTAACTGTGCATACCATAATAATCCGTGTAAAATAGCAGTGTACAATATATTCAGAAAGTAAACAAAATGACAGTCATACATACAGATTTGTATTTGGATAAAAGAAGTGTTAAGGGGTTAAAGGAGCTGTTTTTGGACCAGTACCCTGTATATGGCATAAAGGTTTTGATCGTTCCTTTCTCATCACTAAACATCCTCCGTGTGAAGCCTCCAACACACTGGAATGCCTCAAAAACTGTGCCAGAGTTTACAGATTGGCATGTCTTAGATTATTTGCCTAAGGTCTAACAGAAGTTTGACTAAACCTTGCTTCAGGTCAGACAGAACCCAGGATTCGTTGCCAACCCTGCTGTTTATTATGAAGGAAAAGCATGTGACCAATTTTTATTAAAAAGGATGAAAAAGCACTCAAAGAATTTCTATTAATAAAAAAAAAAAGAAATAAAAAAAGACAAAGTAAAGAAGCACTGCTAACGGAGTCTGTTTGAAGATGTTTTAAAAGACAGCATGCTAAACTTTTGATCTGCCACGCGTTTAAACTACCGAATCAGTTGATCTATTAAAATGTGCTGATCCTTATGCAAAAAGGTGTGAAGCAACAGAATAAAGTTCCAATGTTTTGGAACTTTATTCACAGAGCTGTTTTATAGTCTCGGTCAACATGGTTTCAAATATTTAAATAAATTTATATATATATATCTTTGTGATACTAAAGAGCTGTCACTTAATAAGCATTTACCGAGATTGGAGAAATATACGTCCTTTCAGTCATTCAGCTTCAGTATTCATATTATCCTGGTCAGGGTCATGGTGGATTCAGAGCCTATCTGAATGTGTTTAAAGTGAGCTTTCCTGTCCTCATTTCACTGCTTCCAGTCACACAGATGGCACCGTGGCAGCTACAGACTAAATAACCACAGGCCTGTGTTTTTAAAGCACGAAGCCTACACGTCTAGGGTGACTGTTTAAGATTACGATTCTCTCGTCGTAGTTCAGCCACTCTGCTAATCCTCCTAGACTACTGTGCTAAAGTGGTGTAGAATAAATACTAAAACGCTAGCTTGATTCAGTTTAAATTACGGTCACATGGCTAGCAATAAAAAGTGGCAGAGTCAGCGAGAAAGAAGTCTCTTCTGTTTATGTGGTAAAGCGGGTAGCTCTTGCAAGCATATTACTAATTGTGATTGGTACACGAGTTTTCCTGACATCATTCACTCTCAGTGTAGTCCCGCCCACCGCAAACTGGCCAGAAAATAAATAAATAAATAAATAATAATAATAATAATTTATTCATTCTTTTGCAGTAGGAGGTAAATTCAGCACAGGAGCTACAGCTAATCGTATGAAGCTAATCATGAATAATTTAACTTTAACGGGCAATTTCCTTTGAGCCACTGCAGGAACAGCAGAACACAGAACAGGTTAAATCACACAGCAAAAAGCCAGATCGAAAGTATCAAGTTTATCTGCTCTTAAGATGTGGCTACATACTGTCAATATTCTACTTGCTGCATGCGGGTCATTTAGAACAGAGACAGTTTTGGTTTCATTACTGACCGAATTGTTTGGCAACTTCAGCTAAAGCAATTAATGTGCTCCATGTGCTCCTCTAAGTACTGTAGTGATTTTTATTTGCCTGAAATATCAGCAGGTTTTATGATCTCTTCATTGATTGGTGGGGATTCACCAGGCTGATGAGTATGAAAAGATATTCCACATACATTCATGAAGGCACGCACGCACGAGTAAACAGAAGCTCGACTCCACTTTTCCTCTGACACAGTGCAGGTGCCGGAGGCGTGGCAGGTTCAGGAACCAGTGAACCTTTTTAAGAACTGGCCTGCATTACCAACGGTTCGAGAGCTGAACCGTTACGAAATCAGAACTACCTAACGCACGCCATAATGATAATAACAACCACCATGGAGGGTTTTACAAGTTTTACCTCTGGCTTTGAGAACATATTTTACCACAAAGACATCGTAATAGAAAACAATTACGTTCAATTAGACAGATAAGTTATTGTTTTCAGCTATTTATTCTGAGTGTGTGGCTGCTTAAAAGAACATTTTGTTAGCATTAGGAATTAATTTTGTCTGTTGCGATTGCCAGTAAAATGGTTATTTCTTCTCTGGATCCTGATTCACAGTTGCAATATTACATTTTTTTCAAATGCTACCAACTTAAGTTGCACAAGTTGTTGTCAAGGTAATGAAATGACGCTGTTCCCAAGCCCCCAGTGTTGTCTTTTCTTGGTTTCAGAAGCAGAAGCAGAACCAGAAGCATTTTGGCGCTGGAAGTAAACCAATTTTACCAGCCGAAAAACGTTTCTTTTACAGTGGAAAGTGCGTAAACAGTTTTGATCAGCATCTTGTTGATGAAAAAGGGCTAATAGGCTCTATATGATGGACAGATCCACCACAGTGGGACATATTGCGCACACACACACACACACATGACATTTTCCCCATCCTGCTGCTGCTGGGACACTTTAATCAGTCAATATTGTTAACAGACAGTTTTCAGACTCCCCCATTCAATATTGTTCTGTTGTCCTGTCTAGTTAGCGTGCATTGCCCTGTGTATTTACTGCCCCTGCGTATTTATTGTTCTGTGTATTTATTGTTCTGCGTATTTAT
>JAOUQW010000021.1:9583208-9596822 GCA_028565825.1 Olivaichthys viedmensis
AGACTTAGTGTTGGAGGCTTCTGTGTTAATTGTAGATTAAATTCACATTTACAGGATTATTGTCTGACACCAAAAAGATAATAATGTGTTACTGCATGGGTGTTTGACTGAAAATGGAAATGAATGTACTGTAACATTTTCCCATCATTATTGTTTACCCCCAAATAATTAACAAAAAGCACTGAATGGCCGTTTGATTGATAACTGAATAAACAAAAGGGTGCTCTCTGACTTTTGCACAGCACTGTATATATATAATTAAGCGATTTTTAAAGTTTCAGTAATATTTTACAATTATCTATAAATTAAATCGATAATATAATATCAAAGTCTGGGAACAGGCTAACATTTAGCCTGCATTAGTGTTTACTTTTCTCTTGTTTTTTTATCTACTTAGATATTGAATTGTGGAAATATGAAATCATTTCGTGTTTGAATAACATTTTTAGCTGAATGGATGATTCAACATTACATTGACTTGAACAAGGACATGAAACACTGCACCACTCTGATTCAAAAATGTCCTGCTACTACTGAGAGTGTGAGCACTGCTTCTCGGCACCTCTCTCTCTCTCTTCCTTTCTCCCTCTTCCTCTCTCTCTTTCTCTTTCTCTCTGTCTCTTGTTCTGCATCACATTTTGCACAGTCAGTGAGTCTAGCAGGCAGGCAGGCAGCCAGTCTCTGGTGGCATGCAGGGGGATGATCAATTATACATCTGCTCTTTGCTGCAAGGAGCCTGGGTCACCAAGGACACTCACACATCCTCTGGAAGTCACCCAAATACGTAATTTATTTGTTGTGCTCATATGTTTCTGTTGCAGTTGAACATCCTGGTTGATACGGGTAGCAGTAATTTTGCAGTAGGAGCTGCTGCCCACTCGTTCCTGCACCGATACTACCATCGCTCCTTGTAAGTACTTCCTTACAGGGCTCAAGCAAGGGTCAAAACTAACTCTGCGTTTCAATACCGTTTTTAACGTGCTCTTATTCACTTCCCCTCACCATTGTGTCACCACCTTAAGGGCTATTGCAGTTCTTTATTAACTCAAGTGAGCCCTTGGAGGCATGAGGGATTGAATCAACTGTAGACTTCAGAAGTGGAACTGTCCCAGAAAGCATTGCGGTCTGATGCCATTCCCTTTTCAAAACAGTGAATTAATGGCAGATAAAGCTGTTTATAAGTGTAAACAAGAGCAGTAAAGTATTTTCTGCATAACATATTGCATTCCTACAAGATCACCCAGATTGTTCTTGTTCTCTGTTAAAGCAGACTTAAGCTTTTGGTTTACTAAGCCTACAGCAGATCTTAAACTTAACCCCATTTAGTAATTTAGGGTCATTGTGTTTTTACTAGCTCAAATTTGATGAACACAAATCAATCTAAAAGTCAGTTCACGTCACAACAGTGGATTTCTGTGTTCTTCTTTAGATCCGTGTCATACAAGGACCTTGGCCGGGGTGTATATGTGCCCTACACACAGGGCCGCTGGGAGGGCGAGCTGGGCACAGACATGGTATCGGTTCCCCACGGCCCCAACGTCACGCTGAGGGCCAACATCGCGGCCATCACCCAATCAGATCGCTTCTTCATCAACGGCTCTAACTGGGAGGGTATCCTGGGGCTGGCCTACGCCGAGATCGCCAGGGTCAGTTCTGTCTGTGTGTGTGTGTGTGTGTTTGTATGTGTTAGGAGTGGGTGATATGGTGATACCTTTCCTACTTAAAGGCATTTTCACAGGATGTATATTACAGAGGTTTGGTATGCTAGCTAAAGCAGACACAATGCACCAGCAAAACAGTTAAAAAAAGAAGTGCCACATTTACAAAACCCTTTGAAAAATATGAGTGCAATAAAAAAAAACTTGTTTACAACAATAACCTGTTTAACAAGGAACAGAAGAAGAAATCACACAGGAATAAATAAGTGACTTTTTACTATGCAGTTTTAGATGTATTTGTAATTTGACCTGTATGAAGTGTGTCACCTGTACTATTCAGGCTCTCTATAACTCTATGACTTTCTGTTTTAATAAACAATTTTTATTAATAAAACATGCAACTGGTCCGTGTTCTAGATGCACTTGTAATACCTTCAATATGCCCAAAAAGTCAGGATGCAAAATCATGACTTTGTGTGATAACAAGAGCGTCAAAGCACCCAACCCTTGTCCTTATACCTCATACTGTTAATCATGTATGTCATATGTGCTCACCTGTTGTTTTCTCTCCTTTCCGCTATCTTCCTTCTTTCTGTTTCTCTCCTCTCCTTTTCTTTCCTTTCCTTTCCTTTCTGTTCCTATTCTTTTCCATTCCTCTCCTCTCCTCTCTGTTCCTCTCCTATCATTTCCTTTCCTTTCTGTTCCTCTCCTCTCCTCTCATTTTCTTTCCTTTCCTTTCTGTTCTTATTCTTCCTCTCCTCTTCTGTCCTTTCTGTTCCTCTTCCATTCATTTTTGTTCCTTTCCTTCTTTTCTCCTCTCCTCTTCTTTTCTTTTCTTTCTGTTCCTCTCCTCTCATCTCCTGTACTTTGTTTCTCTTTCATTCCTTTTTGTTCCTTCCCTTTCCCTCTCCTCTCCTCTCCTCTCCTCTCCTGTACTTTGTTTCTCTTCCATTCATTTTTGTTCCTCTCCTTTCCTTTCCTTTCCCTCTCCCCTCTCCTGTACTTTGTTTCTCTTCCATTCATTTTTGTTACTCTCCTTTCCTTTCCCTCTCCTCTCATCTCCTCTCCCCTCTCCTGTACTTTTTCTCTTCCATTCATTTTTGTTCCTTTTCTTCCTTCTCCTCTTTCCTTTCCTCTCCTCTCTGTTTCTCTCCTGTCCTCTCATCTCCTCTCCTGTACTTTGTTTCTCTTCCATTTATTTTTGTTCCTTTTCTTCCTTCTCTCCTTCTCCTCTTTTCTTCCCTCGCCTCTCCTGTTTCTCTCCTCTCCTCTGTTTCTCTCCTGTCCTCTCCTCTCATCTCCTTTCCTCTGTTTCTCTCCTGTCCTCTCATCTCCTCTCCTCTGTTTCTCTCCTGTCCTCTCCTCTCATCTCCTCTCCTCTGTTTCTCTCCTGTCCTCCCCTCTCATCTCCTTCTCCTCTTTCCTTTCCTCTCCTCTCTGTTTCTCTCCTCTCCTCTCTGTTTCTCTCCTGTCCTCTCATCTCCTCTCCTCTCCTCTCCTCTCCTGTACTTTGTTTCTCTTCTATTCATTTTTGTTCCTTTTCTTTCCTTCTCCTATCATCTCCTCTCCTCTCCTCTCCCCTCTCCTGTACTTTGTTTCTCTTCCATTAATTTCTGTTTCTTTCCTTTCCTTCTCTTATCATCTCCTCTCCTCTCCTCTCCTCTCCTCTCCTGTTTCTTTCCTCACCTCTCCTCTCCTCTGTTTCTCTCCTCTCCTCTCCGGTTTCTCTCCTGTCCTCTCATCTCCTCTCCTCTCATCTCCTCTCCTCTGTTTCTCTCCTGTCCTCCCCTCTCATCTCCTCTCATCTCCTCTCCTCAGCCTGATGAGAATCTTGAGCCCTTCTTTGACTCTCTGGTGAGGCAGACGAGCGTGCCCAATCTGTTCTCCCTGCAGCTGTGTGGAGCAGGTTTCACCCAGAACTACAGCCTGGGCAGTGCTACAGTGGGGGGCAGTATGGTATGAGTGCATTCTTACTCAAGCATAAGTCTGAAAACTGAGAAATTAACACTTGGAAAAAGATGAGTGTGGGAACAATATGTAATTGTAATAGCTGAATGTGCCCATATACTGTAGTAGAGGATGTGATAATATAATAACATGATTTCTTGCAGATCATTGGCGGGACTGACCCTTCGCTTTACGTGGGCGAGGTGTGGTACACTCCAATTCGCCGCGAGTGGTATTACGAGGTCATCATCGTGCGCATTGAAGTCAACGGACAAGATCTCAACATGGACTGCAAAGAGGTGTGAACATAGACGTTTTATGATTTTGCTTTGTTTTTTTCTTAAAGGATGAGCTCGGGGCCAAGTGCGCATGATGTAATTTGCGGCTCTTCACTTATACTTTCGTTGTTGTCGCATTTTTAATGTGAACTATTTTGTTAAGGGCTTGTCAAATGCTGTTGCTATTATTACTGTTAAATTTGACTCCAAATTCTTAATAAACGTATCAGTGAATGAATAAGACTGTACAGTGTGTTATAAATGTAGTCATTTCACAAGCAGTGAAAAACTTTGGGAGTAAACAGTGGGAGTTCAGTTAAAAATGTACATTTCTGTGTGTTCTGACAGTATAACTACGATAAGAGTATTGTCGACAGCGGCACCACGAACCTGCGCCTCCCTCGGAAAGTGTTCCAGGCAGCTGTGAAGGCCATCGAAGCAGCTTCTTCAGTCAGTATCTGTTTTTTCTCCTTTTGCTCTTGGGCTTTGCCTGCTCTCCTTTTCCCCCTACTGTCTGTGACAGAGAAAAATGAGACGTGCAAGCGTTTACTGTAAGCTTAGCACTTTCGGCACTTGTGCTTAATCCCCAGGTAGAGCCTTGTCACTCTTTTATTCCTTTGTGTTTCTTTTTTCAGCTTATTTGTTTAGCACACTAAAGTTTTAAAGTAGATCAGCCCTGTTTGTGCTTTGGTATAAATAGGCTTGTTACGGTGTCACAGTTAGTCGCAGTGTATGATCTGGGTTATTCCTTGTATGCAGTGCCTTTTGGACCTCAAGAAATTTAAAAAACTTGTTAATGCCATTATGGTACAAGCACTTAACCTGTATATATTATATGTACATGTATATTCTATTCTTCATGTTATGTGTATATTCCAACCTTTTAGGAAGCGCAGGCCTAACAGGGTGGAAAATAACATGGTGGAAATACGGCAAGATTAGCTAAAGTATTAGCAAAATTAGTCATTGTGGTAGAAAAATACTCGACCTTGAACATATTTTGAAAATAACCATATCTCACATATTTAAAAATTATCAAATTTAATTTATTTCCTGGGTAATTTTGCCAAACAGGGTGGAACGTGTACGAGTGTAACATGCAGATTGTCATGGTAAAAAATCTAAAATATTAAAAATGAAGAGAAGTGTTAGGCTTTAACCAGCTTTGCAAGTTGAAGTATCCACCAAATGTGATGTCAGTTCATGAAAGTGACGTCAGAACAGGTTGTCCCCAAAATTACTTTCCTCCTTGTGAGTATGTAGTACAGTCTCAGAAAAAAAAGGTACTAAACTGTACCTTTTCTTGTCACTGAGGTGGTACCCTCAAGGGTACATCTTTTGTACCTTTAGTATGTATCTTTTACCTGGGAAGGTGAATGCAGTGTACCTTTAAAGCTTTACTCTAAAAGCGAATTCAAGGTACAGCAGTGGAATTATGTACCTTTAATTATGTTTAAAGGCACACTATATTCAGGTTTCCAGGTGAAAGATACATACTAAAGGTACAAAAGATTCAGTACAGATACAGTTCAGTACCTTTGTTTCTGAGAGTGTACTATATACTAAACAGGGTGGAAAGTAATTTTGGGGACAGACAAAAAAACTAAATACAACTAAATATTCATTAAAAAGGAGATTTAATCAAAGGGGTCTTAAGTAGGTGATTGGAATAATGTATTACATTTAAAAAAAAGATCATAACAATATACAATGTTTTAGAAGTCCAATCTAATGTAGAGTTTCAATAAAGAAAGCGGAAAGTACTAAATAAAACTTCTCATTGTTCAACTCAGAAGCGGAGTTTTCACCTATTACTTCAACCCGACGTAACCTTTTTATGTGTGACAAACGTTTCTTTAATTGGCTCTCGCTCTTTTTATAAGAATATCTGTGATTTCTATCATACGCCCCTTCAAAAACTCCCATCAGAGAGCGGCTTGCTCTGTTTAGTAATTTATATGTAGATTGCATTGCCTCTTAGATGGTAGAAGAATAGAACACATTGTTGAACACTCTGCAGTCACCGTCAACTTTTTGCTTCTTTAGTCCGCTTATTTGAACTCAGGTTCCCTCACAGTATCGGAAAAATGTCTCCAACACACTGAATAATTGCATGTGTTTGTCTGCCATCTAGTGGCAAGAATAGTGAAATGTAAGTAAAATAGAGCCAAATACCTTGGACAGTTATGAACATTGACTAATTTATTTTCAACCTCAGAGGCCGGTTAAAACTGGTTGGCGGGTTTGATGGGTTCCTGGTTTAGGACCAATAACAGCTTAGTCGTGAAATAGCAGGTCAAACAAAGTCACAAAATGGGACTGTAAAGACAAGAAGAAGAAAAAAATCAATATTGATAAAAAAAAAAAAAACATGATCAGGTTCTTAATGGCCTCTACAAGAAATATCAGCATGAGGACTGTTTGTCTGGAGTTATTTAGAATTGCCCCGATCTCAACCTTATCAAAGACCTTAGTGATAAATCGGAGCACAATTTATTAGCGAGACGATATCACCCAAGATTTCTCCACGCCAACATTCTGACATCTAGTGGAAAGTCGTCCCAGAATAGTGCATCATTGTGACAAAGGGACCAGCTCACTATTAACACCTCTGATTCCTAAAGAGCAAGTGTTCGAATACTTTTGTACAAAAAGTATACTTGAGTTAAAAGTCACAGAGATGCAACTCTATGCACTATCCATGGCAGTGGTGGCATAAGAGTACAATAGCCCATCAATATAAGCAGTGTCGTAGCCAATATAACAATCTAAATCTTTGTATTTGTTTACTCACAGAGCCAAGCGGTTAGCACTCACCTCCAAGCAGGCTACTCTGCTTCTTAATGCTGTGTGTGTGTGTTATTAGAAAAGATGCAGTGGCTTGTGTCATGTACTTTGGGCCATCAGAACTGGGTCACAGCTAATAACTAGGTAAAGGTTTTGGTAGCCATTCTGTACTTGTGTCCAAAAGCATGTGGTGCACTCATAAAATCACAGAATGCATAGCAATATTTAGTGTCTGATTATGCATCATGGTACAAAACTACCCATAATGTACTGTGCTCATTGAAGATGACACGTGACCCATATAGTATCAATTATAATTAGGGACACATCCAGATCGATCATCTCTACTACGTCATCCCTAGTCAACAACTTTGTAATTCTTTATCTGTCTTTCCCTAATTCTCTCTTTCTCTGTTGCACAGACTGAGCAGTTTCCGTCAGGCTTCTGGCTGGGCGAGCAGTTGGTCTGCTGGCAGGCCGGCACCACGCCCTGGCATATTTTCCCCGTTATCTCCCTGTATCTGATGAGCGAGAACCGCAACCAGTCCTTCCGTATTTCCATTCTGCCCCAGGTACGTGTGTGTGTGTGTGTGTGTGCACACATGGGCAAGGGTTTTTGGATGTTTTTGGAGTATTTGATTATGTTTATATGTGTATGTCTCTGTGTATAGAGCGAAACTTGTGTGTCTGTGTATGTGTTTTAAGCTAACGCCTGTTTCCCGTTCCCTTGTGCTCTCTGCAGCAGTATCTCAGGCCTGTAGAGGACGTGGCCTCAGCGCAGGAGGACTGCTACAAGTTCGCTGTGTCTCAGTCGAGCACAGGCACAGTCATGGGTGCCGTCATCATGGAGGGCTTCTACGTTGTCTTTGACCGCGAACACAAACGCATCGGCTTCGCTGTCAGCACGTGTCACGGTAAGACAGAAAAGACATTTTTATCTTTTTGGTGTTTGTTGGTCTAAATCTGTGTATGTTTGTTTGTGTTGCGCCACTCGGGAGCGGATATCCCATAATTTCTGAAACTGTTTTCAGAGAAGGGCTGAGTGATGGCAGTTTTTCAGTAAAATATATTAAAACACCTTAAATATCATATTAAAAAATAAATATAAAAAATCAGCTTCACAGTCTAAAAAGTAGGGGTAGAATGGTAATGAATAATTTGCAGTATGCAGTATGATACAACCGAATATCATAGGTTTCAGTATATCATGATATCTGCTTATAGCCATGCATTTTTTTAAATAGAAGGACATTAAATGCCATATAACAACAGAGGCAATGCAGTTATTAAATTTTTTCTTTAGGGTATCTGCTGTAATATTTAATGAAATGGAGTTACAAACATTGCTCTTAGCCTTCAGTAGTTTATCAAAACAATATAGATACACTGTATTCTCTGATTTTGCTCTGTATATTTGTTCTCCTGTAGGATATTTAAAGGGACTTTGTTTTGATCTTAATGGTATCACTTTCCTATTACCATCTTAATGGTATACGGTTTCAGACATCCTTTTCATTGTATACCTTTACATTCCTAGGAAGAAGCAATAATAATAATGCTTATTTTTGGCTCAGGGAATGCAAGCGTGTCTATTTTCATTTCCCACTGACTCACAAAGACCCGAACAGAATCCATTTTAGTGTTCCAGTAATATCTGTCATTTGTATTTGTTTATTTCAAATCATTTAGCAGAGGGAGGTAAATTGAGCTTATTGAATGAATGAACGAATTTGGGGATTGACGATAATCCCTTGATAAACATAAAATGAATCTTGAATGTGATGGGAATTGGCAAATCTTGATTTCCACCTCGCTTCTGGAACTCACTGCCTCATGTAATGTCACACACTCCCCATCTTCAAAACGTATCTGTTTTCTCAAATATACCCAAACCGTGACCCCCATTTCTAACCGTTAAAACTGAACCGCCCCACTTTTGTGTTTATAAAGTTGCAAGTAAAAGTTTGTAAACCCTTTGAAATGACCAGGATTTCACTATTAATTACTCATAAAATGAGGTCTGAGCTTAATATAAAGTAACGACAAACAAACAATTGTACTTGTTCTTGTCAATACCGAATATACTATTTACCACAGTCTAGGTTTAAAAAAGTATGGGAACTTACATAACACCTAATTACTTCCCCAAAATTGGAGGCAGGTGTTCCAATTTCTAAGATGAGATTGTAGGTGTGGGTTGTAGAGGTGCCCTGCCCTATAAAAAAGGCACACAAAGTCTGGTTACTGACAGAGTCTGTGCTTTTCAAGAAAGGTCTAGTAGTCATGTGACCCATGCCCCCCTGTCAAAAATGTTTTTTGAGGACCTTAGAAGAATAATTGTAGAGATGCATGAAGCTGGAAAAGCTACAAAAGCATTTATACAGGCAGGAGTGGTCATCCTGCAAAGATCACACCAAAAGCACAATGTGCAATGCGGAAGGAGGTGGAAAAAGAACCCAAGAGTAACAGCAAAAGACCAGCATAAATATCTAGAACTTGCCAAAGTCTCTGATCATGTGTCTACTATGAGAAAAACTACTTAACAATGGTGTTAATGGAAGGACACCATAGAGGAAACCATTGCTCAAAAAATAACCATTGCTGCACATCTCAAGTTTGTAAAAGACCACGGATGTTCCACAACGCTTACAGGACAATGTTCTGTGGACAGATGAGACAAAAGTTTTTGGCAGAAATGTATAATGCTATGTTTGAAGGAAAAAAAGCACTGCACACCAAAACCTCATCCCAACTGTGAAGCAAGGTGGAGGGAGCATCATGATTTGGGGATGCTTTGCTGCTTCAGGGCCTGGACAGCTTGCAATCATTGAGAAAAAACAATGAATTCAAAAATTTAATCAAACATTACAGGAGAAGGTCAGTCAAGGTAGCGGTCAGTCACCTGAAGCTTAATAGAAGTTGGATGATGCAACAAGACAATAACCCAAAACACACAAGTAAATCAATAACAGAATGGTGTAAAAATAAGTTGGGTTTTGGAAGGGCCAAGTCAGAGTCCAGATCTTAACCCAATTGAGATGCTGTGGCATGACCTGAATAGGGCTGTTCATGCAAAAAATGCCAGAAATATTGATGAATTCCTTAGGTAGGAATGGTCCAAAATTCCTGCTCACCATTGTGCAAATCTGATCAGCAACTACAAGAAATCTTTGGTGGAGGTTACTGTTGCTAAAGAGGGTTCTACTAGCTATTAAATAAGCAATCATACGCTTTTTTAGCCTGGACTGTAAATGATTAATCAATATGTTCAATAAAAACATGAAAAACACAATTGTTTGTCATTAAGCAGATTGTGTTTGTCTATAACTGTGACTTGGATGAAGATCAGACCACATTTTCTGAGTAATTAATGCAGAAATCCAGGTAATTCCAAAGGGTTCACAAACTTTCTCTTGCAACTGTATGTGCATATGTGTTTTGTGTATTTTTTACTTATTGAGAGCCTATTTGGGTTATTGAAAACTTATTGAAAAGTTATTGTTAACTTTGCTGACCGCTAAATTGGATCAAACCTTATATAGAACATGGCTGGCAACAACATGGGCCAAATTTGATCGAACACAAAGTAGACTAAATGCAAATCGTGACAATTTGCTGTGTGTGTCTGTTTGTGTGTTCTCAGTACACGATGATTTCCGCACGGCATCGGTAGAAGGCCCCTTTCACGGAGTGGAGCTGGAGGACTGCGGCTACAATGTTCCCCTGACCGACGAGTCCACACTTATGACCATCGCCTACGTCATGGCGGGAATCTGCGCCCTCTTCATGCTGCCCCTCTGCCTCATGGTGTGCCAATGGCGCTTTGCCCGGTGCCTGCACCCACCAGGCTCCGGTGACTTCGCTGATGACCTAAATCTCCTGAAATGAGCCATATTTATAGCAGGAAGCATCTTGATTCAGGACGAGGCTGCTACTGGGGCCGTACCAAGAGTTGGATAAGAGGGAGTGATCAGAAATGTGATCGTGTATATAGGCAAAGGTATCGTGATATGGACAGAAGTCCTGTTTGAATGATGGTCATGTCCTATTTAGTTGGTTAAATGTGGACAGTTGTATTGAGGCTTTCCAAGTACATAATCTCTATGAAAAGTGTGTGTGCGCACGTGTGTGTGTGACAGAGCTCTAAAGATGTCATATCCTTTACTAATAATGGGACCTCAAGATAATGATGTGTAATTGCTAAATTAATTTCTGACTATTTGTAATTTATAATACCAGCCTCTGAAAAGGAACTCACAAATTACTAACTACACATACGACTTGCTATTGCTATTATGAATATATGAAAGCTTACAAAGATGAACATTTATTTGAAAGGTCTGTTTATGGAAATATCTCATCTATGTAACTAAAAGCTCTTTGGCTTTTGTATTATTTCTTTGAATGTGAAGCTGAATAGTAATTCTGTGCTGGCTTAATGTGTGACTTATATGGGGATATACTGTATGCGCGTATACTCGCGTGCACACACTAATCTGATGATATAAATTTATTTTTCACATTCTCACACACACACACACAAGCACAGACTAAACTGACCTTCAAAAAGGCCATAATCCCTATAAGAAGGCATATGAGATGAATGCAAAGTTTTTAATTGCCTATGCAGTAAGATAGTATGGCTGGTTATATCAATCTAGCTTTCTTCCAGTTAATGCAAATATCATATCTGACTCAGATTATCATCTTTTCAATCCCTTAAATATTTTTATCAGAAGGACTGAGATTTGTTTTAACACTTACAAAAATGTGTCAGTTTTTATTTTTATTTTTTACATGCATTATATTGAAGCAGGCTGAAATGCTAGTTAACAATTCTACCATGTTAAATTCTAATATCCATAAGCCAATTACTATATAATGACTTCTCAAATTGGTTATTTTGCTTTTTTGTTTTCATACAAGGCACTATTCAACATGCCCCCCGAATACAAATTCAAACTCGACTCTTCTGTGCTCCCCAGAACCGAGATCTCTAGTATTAACAGGGTAATGTTGAAAATCCCAAATTACAAATCTAAATCTTTATCACATACTTTTAAATATTTTATCTTCTCAGCCTGGAGGCCTAAAGCAAGAGACCATGAACATCTTATAAATGCTGCATACTTCTTTATTCTAACCAAGATGGCTGTCTATATTCTCAGTAGGTCACTATATTCACTTTGAGAATTGTAAGGAGAACAACACAACTAAGTGTTTATTCAGTAGTGCAAGTTATTCCATCAAATTGTTCACCAGGAAAGCTCGAGAGCCGATGGAAAGCTGATACATTCTGTCTTTGTCTATTCAAATTGTTCAGATCCATTGCCCCTACTCTTTGAGCTTCCTGATTTAGACCCCTCAGTTGTGTAATCCACATTTGTTTTATGTGGTCTCGTGCAGAATTTCAGCAGTGTTAGTGTTATATCTCGTGTATAATTAATTCTACACATTTTTCATTCTACACAATAAAGCAAATGCATTGCATAATGACCTCATTAAATTCTTCTGAAACCCCACAACAAAATAGAACACAAGTCCCATTTTTAAATCCTACATTTATCAGTTCAGGATATTTCTAGCCTTACTCCTGATGCAAGCTACCTGTATACAATTCAGAACTCCTATTTTATTCATTTCCTTGCCACACTGGTTTCAAAACTTTGTGCTCCCATACTTCTCAGCCATGAACTCCTGGAACAACTTGCTCCACTTGCCCTTATGTAGTGGTATCTGCGAAAGACATGAAAACAAGGAACTCTTTAAAATGTTACAAAATATCAGAAGCTTTTAGTTATCTGATTTTAAAAATAAAACCATGTTCTCATTACTAAGATCTCACCTGATTGCACACGGCCACTCCATAGCGCACAAACGCAGCGAAATGCTCACAGTTCTGAGTTAACAGGTTGTACTCGAGTACTTCACCTATGGAAGCATATCGGTTGCAAAATAAAATGCAAATGTAATATCTAAAATGGCAATGTATTCCTATATTTGAATTTAAAATTTCCAATCATGTATGCAATTTTTAGCTCAAAATGAAAATTCTAATTCAATAATAACATTTGCATTTGCCATTTGGAATAGTGGCATTGACATTTCATTTATATGGAGATTTGGATGCTTCATGATTGGCTTTATTCAAATGAAAGTGCAAACTGGAAAATTAAAAATGTATTTCCCAAACTGCATATGTACGTTTCATGTGGTATGTTTCAAGTGCAATAATGGTGTCATGATAATTGAAAGGTCATTTACTCTATATCCATTTGCACTCTCTAATGGGGTATTTGCCATTTCATTATCAAAGACACCACCATGCTATAAAGGTGGCAAAATTCAAATGTAAAAAAAGAGAAAGCGCCACCCTGATTTGCATTTACATAATGTCACTACTGCAGCACCGACTGTTTGAAAATGCATTCCGAGCCAATTGCATTTTCATTTCCACAGTCGTCCATCTGTCGGTCAAGCCCATCAGGGCGGGTCTTGTCCATATTCACCCAGTAACCCATACAATCTCCTCCTCATATCTGTGACAGAAGATACTGGATCTTTGGTGATTTTGATCTACTCACCACTGAGGACTAGAAAATGGGCGATGTCCTCAAATTTCAGTTTGTCCCAGGAGGATGTTCCCACACAAGGGAAACACTTTCTGTAAAACGTGCACACGGAACCTTCTCTGCAATTCGTTTTCATTAAAGATCATACCAAAGAAATGATGGCCCTTGTTTCATACAAACCCTCATCCACTTTCCCTCATGATTTGGAAGTGCGGATCATCTACGCTACACTTACAGAACAAGAAGTAAGGGCATACTGATAAAAAATAAAAATAATAAAATTAGAAACACACTTGCACCCAAAGGACTAAAAAAACAAAACCTTTATTATACAGTTTCAGTATTACAGATAAATAAACTCTTAATCAAATT
>JAOUQW010000021.1:9601808-9612107 GCA_028565825.1 Olivaichthys viedmensis
ATATATAATATAAAAATTCTGTAAAATAATATAAAATATAAGTATTTTGCACATTAGAAAATATTTCTATATTTATTAAAACAACACAAATATAAAAACAAAAACAAAGTCTAAAACTACATGTGAGCATACTAACCACTCAACTTTTTATACTTCAGACACTCCAGCCTCTATACACAGCAATTACACAAATACAGACACAAACACACACACCAGGTTGTCTTACCACATCACTCTTGGTGGTGTAAACTCTGTCTGCCAGGCTTTCAATCGCAATCCACTTGACAGGCATCTTTGAGATGCGGCCTTGCCTGTAGTAGTCGCCGTTGTAAATCTTCTTAGAGAGCCCAAAGTCAGCAACACACACATTCATGTTCTCGTTCAACCTGTGAAACAGAGACACAGTAAAACGATATTTAATAAATAATTACATAAAATCTATTATGTCATCTACAATGCCTGTGTTTGTGTGTGTAATTTGCACTCACATGCAGTTGCGTGCAGCCAGGTCTCTATGGATGAAGTTCTTGCTGCTCAGGTACTCCATTCCTCGAGCGATATCGGTCATAAACTTCACCAGCATCTGAGATGGAAGATACTGCAAAACAAAAACAAAGATTAATATGAAAGTTCACATATTTCTTCACTTTTAGAGAAACAATGTAACTAATAATGACATCAGACTGAATGAAGCATCATGGCAGTGAGCTGTAACTCCACTGTCCTTTCCTGTCTGTACATTAGGGGGCATTAGAGTGTATTTTTTCTGAACAGCCAATATCAATAGTCTAGTCATTTTAGTCACAGTCCAGTGTGCTACATTGGACACACTCGAAAGTACAACATCTTCCAGCCGGACCTTAACAGTGTTACATGCTTGATGGGTTCACTAATATTTTTCAGGAACCTTTGTTACAATAATAAGTCTATTGTGGGTCCAATGAAAACCTGTCGCAATCCATTAAAGCCTCATTTTTAACAGCTGATAAATAATATCAATGTGCCATAGAGAATGAGCACTATAGAGTAATGGTGTTAATCAGGACCGTGCACAGACATTTTGAGGGGCAGGGGCTCAAAAAGGAAAAAAGGGCACATCGACATAACGTAGCATGCATACCTCGGGAATGTGAAAAAAGGTATCCATTTGACGCGAAACGGGTGCAAGCGTTGCGCAACCACAACCTATTTAAACTGACAAGCGGGGGGGTTGCTGAGAGGCCTCTTTTTAAAATTAGTTAACGGAAATAATGTATTTATATTTTTTAAAGCAAGCAAAAAGGAGGGCACTTTGTGACTGGTAGGGCAAAGGGGCAGGGGCTCAAGCCCCACCTGAACCCAACACTGCACGTCCCTGGTGTTAATGCATGTTGAATAGTAATAATTTGGTGAATAATGTAAGAATTGAATTCTAGGTAATGAATTCAATGAATTCTGGGTAATGAAAAAACATTGAGGGCTCAGTAAATGAATGTCAGGATGTATTTCAAGGCAACATTTGTAATAGTGTATTAGCAAATCTGCATATTAACAAGCCTGTAAAATGACTGAATTTGAATCCTTTTTTTAATTATTCAATGATTCTTTAAATCAATGAATCACTTAATATACTGTTTTGTTAGAAGTCATGCACATTGGAAGTGTCCTAATGCACTAAACTAAACATTTGACAGAGCAAAATGTGTGAGTCTTTGGTTTCAAATCAAACTGTTTGCTTTTGGTAATTTAAGTGATAAGAAAAAATGCTAAAGTGAGATAAGATGCAAGATCATATGCATTTGATTTATATTATGCTTTTAACAATAAACATTGTCATAAAGCAGCTTTACAGAAATCCGGGTCTTGATCTAGATCCCTAATAAACAAGCCAGACGCGACAGTGGCAAAGAAACGATATGAGGAAGAAACTTTGCAAGGAACCCGACTTAAAGCCTATTCCCTTCTGGGCAACACTAGATAGTGGGATTTTGATAATTATGGTATACACACAGGCCCAGATTTACTAAATGTTTGCATGTGCAAACTTGATAACGCCCGCAAAAAACCTGCAAACTGATTTACTAACAGGGTCTATGGAGGATTGCGTCTTTCACATGAGCAAAATAACACGTTTGCCTAATGAATATGCAAATTAGGGACAAAATACAGGGCGGAGTCAATGCAAAACGATTAATTTCGCTTATGAAAAGTGCCTCTTGTCTTCATTTTTATCCTTTGTATCTGTTCTTACTCTTAACTCCCACAGTAACTGTGAGTGTGAGTGTGAGAGAGAGAGAGAGAGAGAGAGAGAGAGAGAGAGAGAGATGGAGAGAGGCAGAGCAGAGCAGAGCAGGCAGAGCAAACACTCACTACAGGCGAGTCTCCGAGTCTCGAGTAGAGCAGGTAGCTGTGCAGGTCGCCGTGTTTCATGTAGGGCAGAATCACCACAGGAGATGGAAAGCCTTCACTCTCGACAGTCTGCAAACACACTCCTGCCACACACACACACATATATATAGATCAGACTTCAGCAATTATATAAGATACAGGTTAAACATGCTTATTAATATTAATTAATATCTTAGTGGTGTGTTCGGTGACACTTTGTTGCTGATATTGTATTACGCTACATAACTTTGTAGCGTTAAGTTCACAGCTCCACACATAATACAGCATCAAAAATCAAGTGTTTACCAAATGCTTATATAGAACAGCAAATCTGACAAGACTCCAAGAGAAAAATATTTTCCCAGGAATCCATGGTGTTACGGAGGCTTGTGAAAAAGTATTTTTTGATGCGCCTGTAATATCTCTTTAAGCATTATAATCTTTCAGTAATCATCTATATGTAATATTATATGAACCCTTTTGTTTACATGCCTTCATGCAATGATGAAGAATATATTATTCTGGCTATTATTATGTCTCTATGACCTTTGCTTGAGAGCTAGAGGTCTAGGCTATGTTATCTCTTTCTTTCTCGTTTCTGTGAGAAAAGTTGTTGTGACTCAAATACAAGCTGGTTGCAGGAGGCATTACTCGGCTCTAGACATTTTGGCAGACTAAAAGCAAATCAAGGCCATACATTTTTGTTGACTGAAATGATGCAGTTATATTGTGGCCTTTGGAATTAGTTAAGTATGTTTTATTAAGTAAACCCACCAAGTAGTGGGTTTACCATACAGTGGCATATTAGAAACTACTACAGTATTTTGTCCCTTTTCAATATCATTTGTAAAAATGTATAATTGTTTTGTAAAATGACTTTACCTCTGTTATCACCCGTTTACCTAATTTTACGTTTGGTAACTGCTCACAATACCTCCTATGGTACCTAATTTGAGTAAGCTTTGTTTATATGTTATAAAATTCGGAATACTTTTTTTTTTTTACTCTATAGAAACTGAGTCTTGTCATCGTTTTTTGTTTTATTTATTGACTGTGGTTTCACATCAGTTAGATTCAATTGGTTCGTGGAAAAAAATTACACATTGGCTTGTACATGATTTGCTGTCCATACCTAGTAATCTCATGACATTCTGATGGTCAAACTCCTTCATACAGGCTGCTTCTCTCAGAAAGTCCTCCATCTCGGTGCGTGTGCAGATAGCAACTGGGGAAAAAACAACAACAACAAAAAAACAGAGCGAGCTTATTTTAAAAGAAAGTAGGAAGTATAAAGTAAGTATGCAGGACCCGTGTGGTGAGAATTTTATGAGTTTTCATATATATTCCGTCCCAAGTCTTTACTTGTGTTGACTTACTCTTCATGGTCTTTACTGCCACTTTAAGTACAGAATCCTCCTGAGTCAGCAAGCCTTCCATAACAGAGCCAAACTCACCTGCACACACACACACATGCACATTAATTTGCATGGTTATAGTATAACTACGACTGTAAAGCCACTGAGGCATGTGAAGCCACACTCACCCTCTCCGAGCGTTTTCCCCAGAGTTAGTTTGTGTCTGTCCACCATTACATCTTGCAGCTTCTGTTTGAGTTCATCACTGATGCCCAGCGAGTTCACTGAGGAGAGAAAAGCACTGATGAGTGATGAGTTTTGTGCAGACCCGAACCCAGCTTTTTATACCAGATGAGAGACCAAGGTTGGGTCCCGAACATTAGAATTTATGTTTAGAGTAAGTGTTTTAAGCAACATCTTGATATCATTAACAGTCGTTATTTTCAAGTGCATCTTCATAGTGTTATTCTCGGTGGCCAAGGAGCCGTGTGTATTACCCATAATGCACTGTAAGCTCACGTCAGTTTGAAAGCTGAGAAATGGCTGAGAGAAGCGAGTTGGTTTTTAAATGGCTGTGTAATGAAATTAAGTTTAAAGTTAGCAAGCATTTTTGTTCAGCGTCCCTGTGCCCTCTGTCAGGATTTAACCGTGTGTTTTATGTCGAGAGCCATCTTGAAAAACATTATTTAATTAGCTAGCTGACTATTGACTAGCTACTAAATAGGCTTTCAATTAAAAAAATTCTCAACAGCTGTTACTTAAAATGAATGCTACACTCTCAGAAAACAGTACTAAACTGTACCTTCCCATGTCACTGGGGCGGTACCCTAAAGGGAACATCTTTTGCACCTTTAGTATGTATCTTTTACCTGGGAAAGTGCATGCAGTGTACCTTTAAAGCTTTACTCTAAAAGTAACAGTGGTCCTTAAGGTACCGTATACTATTTTTAAAGGTTCACTATATTCACATTTCCAAGTAAAAGATACATACTAAAAGTACAAAAGATGTTCCCTTTAGGGTACCACCCCAGTGACAAGGAAAGGTACAGTTTAGTACCTTTTTTTGAGAGTGTAGTCAAAATTCTAGTTTGCGATGCACCCAAAGGTTTTTACTGTACCAAACAAAAAACATGGCTGCCATACTTGAAGGTTTCATGCCAGGAAACTTGACACTACATGATATGAAAGGCTCAGTGATTACAGAAACAACTGTGATTGCCCTAGAACTACATGTTAGTCAGCTATAGTTCAAAACAGTCAATAGTCTTTACTGTATCAAAACATGTCCAGTCAGTTGCAACAAGGTCTTTAGTAAAAAGCATTCTACATTTGCTAAAAGATGAGAAAACTCTTTGCAGCTTATTATAAACGTCGCATGAAACTGGAAAAGGCTGTTCTCTCTCTAAACATTCCCACAAGAGAAATGTGGAAGGGAGGTAACTGCCAGGGAACTTAGCCAAAAAGTGATTAAGTCACACACACTCCCACGCATTAGGAGCAAGAAAAACAAAACATTCACTTCATGTACGCAAGAGCTCCCTGATTTTATTTCTTATCCTTCTAAATGATCTGGTAATGCATTATGTCATCCTTTACTTAAGCCTTCTGCTTCATACAAAAGGAAATGATGTCAGGGAGATCGAGACAGTCAGGGGTGGGCAATAGGGTAAAATTATCAGATTATGTAGATTTGCTGAAAAGAGCTAGCAAAGAAGCAATGCCACATTTAGAAATCCACTGAAAACTAGAGTTTGAATTATACCATCATTTTACAAAATTATCTTCTCCAAAAATAAATCATTTAACAATTGGTACAAAAAGAGACTTTAATGTCCAATCAGCTGTTTGTTACTGCAAATGACAATGGAAACGGTTTGTGTTATAAAAGAACTGACAACACCCACGATACGCTCTGAAAAGCCATATTGATTTTATATCATCATATCGCCTAGCTCTAATCACTACAATATCTTATCTCAAAAATATACAGTACTGTGCAACTGTTTATTCAGTCTTCAAACAAATAGCCATTCAGTATTTTATATATATATTATATAATATATATTTTATATATATTGTTAATTATTTGGTGGTAAACAATAATGATGGGGGAAAATGTTACAGTACATTAATTTCCATTTTCAGTCAAACAGCCGTGCAGTAACACAATTATCTTTTTGGTGTCAGACAATAATCTGTAAATGTGAATTTAATCTACAATTATACAGAAGCCTCCAACACTAAGTCTAATAGTTGTATTACTTATTTATGCAAATGAACTGCACTCGCATGTCACAATCGCAAAGCCACTCTGAGCGAACATGTTTATTTTTCACAAAACGGAAGACAACACAAGACGGAAACAAGCGGGTATTTAAACACTTAGAAATCAAGGGAAGACAGACGAGGAACAGCTGGGAACATTTAACATACTTCACGTGACAGAAAACAAACGAAAACAAAGAAAACAAAAGCGCGCGGTCACGCACATGGCTGCCGTCGCCATGGCAACCGCCACGCTGTATCACGCGCGGCGGTGCGCGTGACATCTCATGAAACAGCTGTAATGTACTGGTTTGATGGAATTGGATGAATGGAATTAGCGGCAGGGTGAAACAAAAATTTAATATTACAAATGAAATATTTACAGATTTCATACTTTACTTAGTGTTGACTTTTGTGTGATTTTCTGTTAAATACATTTCCCCATCATTATTGTTTGCCACCAAATCATTAACAACAAACACTGAATGGTTGTTTAATTGAAAACTGAATAAACAAAAGTGTGGGCTCTGACTTTTGCACAGTGCTGTAAAATGTTGAAAAAACAACATTACATGAAGTTACATGAAAAAGTCTATCCCATTTAATGACCTGTAAAAGGTGTGTACCATTCCATGACATACCAGCTAGCTTATATAGCACAAACCCAGTCACCACAATAAGTGTTTCTAGTGTCAGGCAATGCCATTCATATAAACTGATGCTACCTTCAAGTGCTCACAGATTTATTGTAAATATAAGTTTCACATAAACGTCCCTTCACATCGTACTTAAAAGTGGGAGCTTCGCCATATTGAACCCCGAGTTTACGACTTGTTACAGCCCTTTACCCTTTCATTATGGTTGAGGAAAGGACGCATTCAGTGGTTGACGCTGAGATATCTTTATTTTTCTAAATACAGTTTACTTTAGTAGTCACTGATTACATCATAGACAGGTTTAGAATAGGCATATATAGGGGAACTGCTGGTTGCATTATGTATATTTTAACAATTAGGAAGGTACCAACACAGATCAGACCAGACAATTAGCTAATGTTAGGGGTGCACTTGAATGAAAAGACTTTATCTTTTGGATAAAAGAGTTTATCCAAAAGTGATGCCAGCTGGATAAATAGTTATCTAGTATCAAAGCATTTCATTATTGAAAAACCGCTCATCTTTTGTACCGATGGATGTTGATAGATGAAAAACGCCTAAATATTACTTTATTATTAGGGTTAATGTAAGAGTAATTATTCATTTGTTATTAGTTAACATCTACAAACTCTTCTGAACAGGACAGTCCAAATAGAGCAAAATTACTCAAGCTACTATAAGCATGAACTCAGCTCCTAATGTTTACACAACCAGCGCAATAATTTGGCATGAATAGAGCCCGTGGCCCATAATTCATCTTGTCCTATCTTCCTAAAAGGCTGTCCTGGATGCACAGCTGGTGTAGTGTGTGTCCATGTATGTGTGTGTGGGGATCACAGGTGTTTTCCTGCAGCTGTGAGCTCACCGTCAACCCAGTGGCCTGCTCACAAGTATGTGCTCAGTCCTCAAACATGCTCCCACATGCTGAGGGCAAGTGCATGTGCGTTTGTGTGTGAATGTGTGCATGCACTCGTGAGCAGGTGCGTGAACTAGTTAACAATTTGAGAGAAAATGGCCAAATTGCTTTCTCACTTTATTTAAGTTGCTTGTTCATCTCTAAATCTGTTTTGTCAAAAACCCTGTTCGCTGTTGTTGTTGTGTGCTCTCTTGCTCTTTCTTCCTGTCACTCTGTCGCACAGGCAAGTTGATACACATCAGGGAAGGTAACGTGAAAGGAGAATTAGAGCCTGCATTGACACAATGAAATGTGATACCGACTCATGAGTGTGTGTGTGTGTGTGTGTGTGTGTGTGTGTGTGTGTGTGTGTGCGTGCGTGTGTGTGTGTGTACCCTCGATTTTCTCCCGATTCTCAGGAGGATACAGGTAATACACTGTGCATATCCATGCTAGCTGCTTTCCTGTATCCAAAATTTCAAATAATAGATTTATACATTAAGGTTAAAATTTATATCTAGCTGGTTGTAATGTTTAGTGCCCTCTGCTGCTTGCAATTGCAATAAAACCCTCACAGACACTGAATTCCCCTCTTCCGCCCAACTGACTCCACCCCCTCTGTTCAAACTTCATATGTTGCCTTTTAAGAAAAAGAGGCTAGACTGAGCAGTTTTGCTTCAACTAGGGGCGGAGCTAATTTATGGGCCGGAAATATGTAAACTCTAGCCAGATTCATTGCATGGCATTACTGCAGATCACAGTTTTTCAAATGTATCTTTGAAATTATATGATTATTACAGGTCTAGAAAGTTTTAAACATTACAAAATGGACCTTTAAGAAATGCTCTAAACACATTAAGCCTGAGAAATAACAGCGAACAGGAAGTTGGTGTACAAATGTAACATTCAAATGATTGTGAAATAAAATAAAGCATAAATTTAGCTACATTATCTATAACATTGAGCTAGTGGTCATATTTGGTTAGCAAAGTTAGACTCCTACTAAACCTGGTAATGAACTGGTGAATTGGGTCAGGTGCCACCAAACTCCGCTGGCACCCCAATTTAGAGTTACTGTGCCCTCTGTCAGACTTAGTAATAGTGTGTGCGGATTTATGCAGAGTGCTACCTCAAACAATTTTGGAGAATATTGGAGAAGTTAAAATCGTTGCAGCACCAAGATGCATCTTGAGGAAGCATCTTTCAAGCAATCTGTCTAAGAGCTTACGGCTGTGACAGTTTCAGAAAACTGACATTCTACATTCATGTCCTTAGAAAATGCTCCCGTTAGGCAGAAACCATACACCTTAAGCATAGGGGGCAGGAGACTGACAGGGCAGCAGAGTGCATTGATGAGTGCCTTGAGCTCAGTTTCCATCATGTTTGGACAGGCTGAGAGATTTCAATCTCTCTCGTGGGTTCAAGCAAAGAAATGATAGTAGACAGAACCAGACTCAACATACTGTGTCCACAGAGCCTGACATGCTGGAGAAGTAGCTGTTTAACATTAGTTTGAGGTCAGGTTTGTCATTTCAGTGGGTTTTGGTAAGGCCCACTGGTCCCTAAGTGAAGACCAAAGTGAGGAAGTGTCCTTGTCTTTGGTGTTAGATTTAGAATAAAGTGTAAGATGAGCAGAGACTCACATGTGGCTTCGGTGGTGCGGCGGCTGTAGGTGCGCCGAGCTCGATACCGGACCACCAGCTCGCCACTCTCCATCATAGGCTCAAACGCCTCACTGTGAACACACATACACACACACACACACACACACAAATTAAACACAGCAGTGTGTCTTCAGACAGTCCAATTTAATCTCACTCTTGTAGATATTTACCACAATAAAAGAAAATGTATGAAAGGAACAGTCCAGCGAACAAAAAAACTTTTACACAAATTTACAGAAAGCTGGAAGTGATGTGGATGATAATAAAGTTCCACTCTAACCTCAAATATGGACTCTGCTTGCTATTTTATTTAAAAATGAGATTACGTAGCTTAACTATGTAGTCTGAAGATTTGGCATGTATAGATTTTGGGTGACAGACTTCAATCACTTGTTAGCTTTATCAGCCTCGTAGCTCCAGTGCAAAACTAATGGATATTAAACATCTCTTGGCTGAACGACTGCATTTAGGTTAAGTGGAAAATTGTGGGGACATTGAACATTGATTTTTCACTGAACGTGTCCTTTAAACGATCAGCCTCATCATTACTCACCCGAATCGCGTCTCCTTCCGCCTCAGTCTGGCCACATACACGGCCATGAGCACTGCCAGAGCTACAGCCACAGCTACTGCCATGATCACATACCACCAGTGCCATGAGAACGCTGGAGGAGAGGAGTGACCTGAGACACAGAGAGAGAGAGAGAGACAGAATGACAGACTAGATTAGGAATGGAGTGCTGATAGAATAACAAGGAGTGATATCATGTGACAGCACATTCTCAAGGGCAGTAGCGGCCCTGACGTATTTGGCCCTAGGTAAAACATTTACTTGCTTGCCTAGTTTGCACACAGCCTGTTCGCCTGTAGGGTGCGTTCTTTATACGGACCTATAACATGTCATTTGCAAATCATGGCTTTGATTTAAAAAAGCAGTTTGTAATTTTAGAGCCCTCTGCTGCCTTTGAGGTGAATTTCAATGATAACATCAACAACCCTTGCAGGGCAGTGGTGGCTCATTGGTTAGGGCACTGGGCTACTGATCAGAAGGTCATGGGTTCAAACCTCAGCTCCACCAAGCTGCCACTGTTGGGCCC
>JAOUQW010000021.1:9625862-9638002 GCA_028565825.1 Olivaichthys viedmensis
AGAAACAGGGAGATTTGTCCACTTTGTGTTAATGTATACCAGGGAAAATACTTGTTTCTGGCAGGTGTGTGTTATATTATTATATTGGAATGCCTCTTAATCACAGAGTCAATGCTCCTGATACTATATAACCATGTTGGAATGTAACCATGACAACAGGCATGAATAACAATTAAGACTAGGTATATATTTATTCACTATAACACAGTTAAACAAAAATATGAAAAATTTGGCTTGCTGAGCACACTCTAAACGGTTATACAATATGCCATGATATTTGATACGCACTGTATTGTGATTGTGAATGTTTCGAAATACCTTCAAATACCCATGCATTTTGTCACGATCACCCCACTGTGGAATTCCCTCGTTAGCAGCGCGTGTCAGTTGCCATGTGAACGGCTGCCATGCGCAATGTATGCATGTTTGTTGTCTGTCGAGTCTCCCCCCTGTCTCGTTATGTGTATGTATTTAAAGCCCTTGTGTTTTAGTCCTGTTTGCCTTTGATTCGCTTGTCATTCGTCATATGTGGAGTAGTACGTGCCAGCTCTCCGTTTGTTTGTTTTGTGTAGTTTATGGTATTAGTGTTTATTAAAAATCGGCTTTGCATGTGTATCCATTTCCATTTCCCGTCTTTGTCTCCCGTCAGAAGCGTGACACATTTAATTTGGGAGACTGATAGAAAAACAGTAGTTTTGGGCAGTGTTTGCTCCTGTGGTTTAGGCTGTTCAATTCAGAAGGCAGTACATAAAGACAGCTGTTTTCTAAGGTCCTTATTTCAGACAACTCCAACTAAGCAAACTTTTTACAAAGTTATAAAAACTCTCTAAATCAAAATTTATTTCAGTGTGTCAGGCCCATTGAGGACTTCACACACTGTTTGTGTGTGCTCTAGATAGTCTATGCAGATGACTTGGTTCTGTTGTTGACCACTGCTCAGGGTCTACACCAGTACCTGTACCTGCTGCAGCAGTACTGTCAGGGCTGGGCCCTGGCAGTAAACCCCAACTAAAAACCCCAAACTAAAATTATGATACTTCAAAAACCAGATGTCATGGAACAAAACCCAAATTCATGATAGGCACAAAAGAAATTAATCACTCCTCCAGCTATAATTATTTAGGCATCACAATCACTTCTTCAGACAATTTTAACTAGGCAGTGAATGAACTGAGAGAAATAGCACGCAGAGCCTTCTATGCCATAAAACAAAACATTTTTGTCAATTTAGAATTTGGCAAAAAATATTTGAATCAGTGATTGAATCAATTGCCCTGTATGGCAGTGAAGTGTGGGGTCCGCTAACCAATCAAGATTTTGGCAAATGGGATTAACATCCAATTGAGACGCTGCATGCAGAGTTCTGTAAGCACCTCCTAAAGGTGCACAGGAATACAACAAACAATGCATGCAGGGCAGAATTAGGCCAATATCCATTAATAATACAGATCCAAAAAAGGGCAATTAAATTCTGGAACCACCTAAGAAATAGTGACCCCCCCACTCATGTCATTAATAAGCTCTGCAACACCAAGAGCTGAGCAAAGACAACTGTCCCCTCATTCAACTGGTCCTGAGCCACTCTTTAGGCCTATCAACACACACCAACACACACTGCCACGCACTAACACGTACTAACACCTCACAGGCTCAGGATCAGATTAAAACAACAAAGCCAATCAAAACCACCAAATTACAGCACAGCTGCAACAACAATACCTCACCTATTGGGAAACACAGACAAAATCACAGAGCAAAATGCAGTGCTATTTGGCCCTTAACAGACAGTACACTGTGGCAGACTACCTGAGCACGGTGACTGATAAAACACGGAGAACCACAACTGACGAAGTACAGACTCAGTCAGCACCGTCAGATGCAAACAATCCTAGCTGCCTAAAGAACAGAGAATATACCAACAATGTGAACAACACACACCAGAAACAGAGCTGCACTTCCTTAGAGAATGTTCAAAATTCAATAAAATACGAGAAAAATTCTTAAAAAGGTAGCACCCAACATCGAATTCAACAACATCACAAATCTAGAAAAATTACAGTATCTGTTTGGGGAACACAGAGTCCTGTATACTGGCAGCACAGTACATTCGCGCCTGCCATTGTCAGAGGACCAGTGAGTGACCACACACACACAAACACACAACATTCACAAACTTATTTTATCTACCTATACATTTATTATTATTATTATTATTATTATTATTATTATTATTGCTGTAGTTGACATAAAATGTCTTAATTTGCACTTTTGCTTTTTCTCCTTTGCTCTTTCTGTCTTTCCCTATCTTATTTTATTAGAAGTATTAGTACCGTTTTATTTTACTATTTATCTACAATTGTTCACAATCTGTACCAATCTTTGTCAACACAAATGTAACATTGTTTGTAATGCCAATAAAGCACCTTGAACTTCAACTCGTCACAAGGTTCCATTTGTGTTTCAACAGCACCTCCCATCTATTGATATAACCTCATCGGGCCTCTGGAAAAGGCATTTAGCAAGCAAAAGTGAGCAGCAGAAGCCCAGCTCAAAATAGTGCTGTGGAAATATTGTTCCTGGAGAAAAGTTATGGATTTCCCCAGCACTTTTATTTTGTTGGGCTTAGTGATAGCTCTGTTAATGTTGATCGGATGGAGGAATAAGGCACGTAATCTCCCTCCAGGACCTAAAGCTTTGCCTCTGCTTGGAAATATTCTCACCATGGACAACCGTGCACCCTTTAAAACCTTTCTAAAGGTAAAGAGGAATTATTCTTTCATTTGCATATCCCCATGAAATATGTTTTCCAGATAAGGTTATTCAGTAACACTTTATTTGAAAGATACCTCCATTGGGCCTTCAGTACACATTCATAGGGTTTGCACAATGCTGGAGTGTTTATGAAAGGCTTGTCAAAACTTGTGAGGTAAAATCAGAGGTTTTATGTAGTATGACCTTGTCTTTACCTAAAATAGATAAGAGAGGATCATTTTGATCCCTTAATGATCACGATTGGCTGGTGCCACTTTGATCGATAGGAGAGAAAGTGTAATGCCATCCCTCCCTGGGTGACTGCTAATGATTGTTACTGTAATTGTTTTTAACCTTATCTTGCAAAGTTATTGTGTGTTTTTATTAACAGCACATTCATGAAGCTTTTAAGGAAGCTTTTATGAAGTATCCATTCCATTTACATTTATTTAGCTGACATTTGGGCTCCTTAAAAAAGTGAAGTTGTATAAGGAATACATAGTGCTTCATAACAGTGTTATAAATGTAATAAATGTAAAATGAATAACTTGCAAGATATGAATAAAAAAATTATAGATACAACAGTCTCAACCAGTCGACCCATAATGAAACTACATAAAAACTTTGTCACCTAACAAGTTAAGTCTGACATAAATCCTCCATCATCTCTTTATGAAAGATTTGTGCAATGCTTATAAATGTGTTATTAAGGTACCCTTCAAAAAAAGTGTTGCTGGTTATTCAGAAGAGACAAGATGCATTAAAGACATTTTAGGTAACTACATACACAACCAGTGAAAAGTTTGGATTATTAAAGTTTTTTTTTATTTGTACTATTTGTACTACTACAGTGTTTTAAAATAACAATAAAGACATTATAAAATAACACATATGGAATAATGCAGTAACCAAGAAAAGTGTTAAACAAATCTAAACTATTTTCTATTTGAAATTCTTAACAGTGTTCCTGATGAAACTTTGCACACTCTTGGCTTTTCTCAACCACCTTCATGAGGGAGCTTCACCCAGGAGGCTTTTCCTAAACTTTCCAAATAGTCAAAGTCAAAGTCTTTTATTTATTATGTGCACAGTACTTCGAGCAACTTGTTCTACTAAATTTTAAATGAAAACTACTTGTTTGGGGAAACAATTTAATTTAATTTAAAGTAAAAACAGATTGATTCAGAAATAAATGTATACATGGGCATTAACTTCACTAATTTCATTTGTCTTCGAAACAAATTTCAACCATAAGCCTTTATCAAAATGTCTTTGAGACAATGAAAAATATATATTCAATCTAGTGTGTCCAAATTAATGAAGCACATGTCTAATCTATATGTTTGCATATTTAATACAGTGCAACAATTAACTTCTATTTTCCTATCAATAATATCACTTGAACTTTGTCACAGTCGATGACACAGAACCACATTTTAAAGCTAAAACTATGCCATAAGATTAATGTAAACAAAAATGGCTTTACACATACACCATTGTGACTCTTACACATGTAGCTTGTCCTAAAAGTCCTATAACCCTATAAAGCAGGATTTCCACACTGAATCCCTGAAAAGCTACAACATTGCTCAGTGTTTTGAGATAGTTAATCATGAAGGGCCATTAGCTGATGAGCTGAATCAGGTGTGTATGGAGTGAGAAACCACGTAATAACATGTATGATGCTATGACCTGATGTGGTCTAACACATGCCATAAACTATCAAATGCTCTTTACATTTTGTGTATTTTAATCTGACAGTTGTTAATTGAACTCTTCAGGTATTTTTTCAGTCCTTTGTGATCTTGGTAACGTGTTTAGGCAGGAAAAGCACTGGATTAACAATATTCAAGATGTACTGGTAATCTCTATCTCCTTTAACAGTGGAGTAAGACTTATGGGCCTGTGATGACGGCATATCTGGGAACCCAGAGAGTGGTGGTCCTGGTGGGCTATGATGCAGTGAAGGAAGCCCTCGTTGACAAGGCGGATGACTTTGTTGGAAGAGCCCCAGTTCCTTTTGTTCAGAGAATTTTGAAAGGCTACGGTAAGACTTGTGTTCTTTACAGTCTAAACTCAAGGAGGAACGGTACTAATCATTATACAAGCAAATAGTAATTCTAAATTCTAAACGCTCTGTTTCGAATGGAAAAGAGCCATGTTTCAAAAGTAGATTTAGATTATAACGTTTGCCGTTTTATTCAGTGTGAAAAGCAGACCAGTAAATGGACTTCAAATACAACATTACAGTATACTGAATTCCTCAGTAGGCATTTTCTAAAATGAGAGATGCTGCTGCTACACTATAACGGACGTAGAAAAAAACAAGTCAGCATTCAGGGCATAAATTCTGTTAATCAGGCCAAGAACGTGTGTCATTGGGCAGACTTTCAACCAAAAAGGAGCCTTCGAAGGCATCTAATTATAGACAACCTTTATTGTCATCAGACATTTTCAGAAATTAGACTTGTTGAAGAGCATGTGAGGACAGTTGAATGCTTTCTTTAAAACTAGAGACGTATTATCACTCTAAATATCTTTTAATCAATAATAATCACAATTATTTGTGTTAATAAATAGACACATGACCTATCAACTATTGTAATTCCTGCTATTTTTTCAAAGCAGCCAACAACACTTTACAACAACTTTACAGGTGTTACGTAAGAGTTTATATAAAAAATTTTGGGCTAACATTTAACTTTTTATTCAGAAATGACTGATGCCAGAACATAATGTGTTGCTAGCTCTTTATCCAAAGCCTTCAAATTGATGTTTTATATACTCAATATTGTACAATATCACATAATGTAAAACAGTTTTTTTCTTAGCTGTTTCTAAGTTAATTCATTCTAAGTACCATATTCTCTAAATTATTCTAATTATTTGGGTCCGATTAGTAACCCTCTCTGTGTCTCTCAGGACTTGTGATCAGTAACGGAGAGCGTTGGCGTCAGCTCAGGAGGTTCACACTCACTACACTGAGAGATTTTGGGATGGGGCGCAAGAGGATGGAGGAGTGGATACAGGACGAGAGCAGACACTTGCTGGACACTTTCAGAAAAACCAATTGTGAGCGGCCTAATTCATTCACTTCAAACAAACCAAATACTGGTCAATTATGGGTCAAAAAAAGTGTCTGGGAGCTGTGAATGTGATTTTATAGTAGTTGTAGTTCAAGGTGATGGGCCTATGTTTATAATCTTGAAGATGTTTTCTCACTCATCCAAGTTCAGAAGTGATGACTTACATTTGTAAACATACTCCTCTGTTGAAGAGACAGTTTGGTCCGCCATGTTTGTCGAAACTGCCCAAAAATGCTGCCTGCCTAGGAAGCTGCCTTTTGATTGGAACGCACTGAAAATGACCTGGATGATTGAAAACCTTCAGACATTTTAGACATTTTAATTTGATGTTTTACCACATTTCTTCTCTATAGCTGCTCCATTTGACACCACAATCTACCTGAGCAGAGCTGTTTCCAACGTAATCTGCGCATTGGTATTTGGCCAACGCTTCAGTTATGAAGATAGACACTTCCTGCGTCTCCTCCAGATCCTCTCTGGAATACTGCAGTTTGGCAGCAGCACATGGGGACAGGTAAGAGAAAACGATTGATTTCTCAGAGAAGCTGTTGAGAGCATTCATGCGGACCTCCAAAACCGCACAGAGAAATAGTTCAATAAAAAATAATGTATATGAGGTACTTAATGTTGCAATTATCATTCTTCAACCATCAGATATCCCATATCTAAGTTAAACAGTGCATTCATTTTTACTAAAAGTGGAACACTGAAAAGGACTTTCCCAATGAAACTTTATGTTTGTGGCTGAATTTCTCTAATGATCATCAAAAATCATCTTTAAAAAAACTATATTTATATCACAGATATTCCTTTCGAGTCATTTTGAACTGAAAATAACAATGTGAAATGAAAGTGTAAGTAACAAATGTTGTAAATCCAATTAAAGAGGGGTAATATTAGTCTCTGTCACATGATCTCCATCTGTTATTTACACTCGCACCTCTGCAAACACAACATGAGAGGGGGTTATATTGTAAAGTATTGCTAATAAGTGAGATGATCATAAGGTATTTCAAATCAAATCAAAAGAGATGAGCTGGGTCATTTGAACTTTTATTGCTAAGTAATAAACAGAACTTGAGGGTAACTACATTTGCACTTTCCTCTCCTCTTACAGCTGTACAATGTCTTTCCATGGCTGATTGAGCACATTCCTGGTAAGCAGCTCAACATTATAAAAAAAGACGTGGAGGAAGTCAAGAGCTTTTCTATGGCCAAAGTACAAGAGCACAAAGAGAGTTTGGACCCAGACAACCCACGAGACTTCATCGACTGCTTTCTTATCCGAATTAACCAGGTAGGAAAAACCTTTTCCTTATTCACTATGATGAATAAGTGATGCAGTTGATTTTACTGCCACTGAGAACCACTATAACATGGCTAAACTACAGTCCTGGAGTGATGAATCATTGCACAATTTTGTGTTTATCCTGCACTAACAGTGTAATTAAATTGATGGAAACACAAAATATTGCCACCAAGGGTTTGAATTTTAGACCCTGCTGTAGGAAATACATGTGGTTAATGATGAATAAGTTGTCCATTTTGCCTAAAAAATTACTTGAATAGGTTCGTCTATAAGTAATGTTCTCTAAGTCAGTTAATTTTTTTCCAACAGGAGAAGGACAGTCCCGATACAGAGTTTCACATTCACAATTTGTTGGCCACTGTCCTTAATTTATTCACGGCTGGGACTGAGACCACCAGCACCACTATCAGATATGCTCTGATGTTACTGATCAAGTACCCTGAAATACAGGGTAAGACCATTCAGATACACATTGCTACTGAAATTATTTAACCTTTCAGATTTTCCAATCAATACTTAATTAGTCAGCAATATAAAATACTAAAAACATCATATATAGTAAGTCAGAGGTCTGGCATTTGCAAATGTGTGCTTTTGCAGGATTCAATTTAACTTCAGAAATGACAACTTCAATTTGTATTTTAAATATGATAATCAGTAGATTATCATTTACATATAGTCAGTTCTCCAATTCTTCAGACAGAAAATACAGACAATTTTAACCTCTTAAACTCCCAGGACCCCTTTAACGGGACCTACATCCCTCACTCTCATAACTATATGCCTTTCCTATTAATTTCACTGTGGTTACTGGGTCATATTTACTGAATAATATTATATAAGATGAATAACTGATAATCTGGGACATTAAGAGGTTAAAATACCATTTGAAAATATTTTCCAGTATTTCCAATCTTTCAGTCTGAAAATGAATTTACACACAGAACAGCTCTATCAAGGAAGTTAATCTTCCAGGTCTGATAGCAAACTGGTGATTTATAGTTTAAAGTTATTATGTATTTATATAAAAAGTATCTAAATGACCAGATATTTGGGAACTATACAAATGAATAACGTTAACATTTCCATTTCGAATGAACAACGCACAAAATAAATACACCATAAAATAAATTCACCAGTTTAACACCAGGACCATTAATGAAATAGTAGCAATACTCATAATTAACTAGTACTGTTTAGTCTCATACAATGAATATGACTTGCAGGGTGCATCATTATATGTTATACACACTGTCCCCTCAGATAACATGCAGAAAGAGATTGACACTGTGATTGGACGAGAGAGAAGCCCTGCAATGGAAGACAGGAAGTCCCTCCCCTTCACCGACGCAATGATCCACGAAGTGCAGCGCTATCTGGATCTTGTGCCGCTCAATCTTCCTCATTACGCCACACATCACATTACATTCAGAGGATACACAATTCCAAAGGTAACAATGGAAAGATTAGTCAAAGCACTCAAAACAGGGTAGAACTTTTAGAACGTTTAGAACTTCTATACTACTGGGGACATGCAACTCAAGTCTATTTGATGCAATCCACATATTATTTCTACCCTAGGTTTGATGTACTAAAGAGAGCTAAAGTCATTAGTTTTGGCTAATTTTTCAGTGGATTTCCTGCAGGGCACAGTGATCTTCCCCTTGCTTCACTCTGTTCTGAAAGATGAGGGACACTGGGACAATCCCTGGACATTTGACCCCAAACACTTCCTGGACACAAATGGCAACTTTAAAAAGAACCCTGCCTTCCTGGCCTTTTCTGCAGGTGAGTGCTGTACACAGTTCAAAACATAATTATAACAAGGACACACCAAATGGCAATATTGGGCAAAGCTGACTAGAATTGTCCTTCCCTTCCTGCAGGTAAGCGCTCCTGCGTGGGAGAGTCTCTAGCTCGTATGGAGCTGTTTATTTTCATAGTGTCTCTGCTGCAGCATTTCACCTTTAGCACACCTGGAGGACCTCAGAGCATAGACCCCACTCCAGAAATCAGCGGCTTTGCCAACCTGCCCCGCAAGTACCAGCTCATCGCCACCCCTCGCTAAACTACGACATTACTGCAGGCTGATGGTTGAGTCGTTATGCCACTAGTGCAAACATTTCAGCCAGACCTCATCTCATTAAACTTTTATTCTTCTGTCCTGTCCAATGCATACAAAGGAAACAAAAGGTATATGCACACCACCATATCCACTTTCACAAAGCCAGAACAACATTGAGCTTGAAGTGGATCCCAGAATTTCTTGCGGTTAAATCATTGTGTTAAAATGCCACAGAGAGCCATAAATTCTGATGTTTAGCAAAAAAGAGTTCATGAAGGAAATTGGTTTGTGTTAAAAGATAGCAATTTCTCTGATATCTTTTCAAATGCTATCATGGGATCCACTGATCATAGTTTATTTTGGAACATGAAGGGAAATGCAGTGGAAAAGGTTTTTGAAAGCATTTCAAAATCCACAATTATTCTTCGATTTGAAGAGTTCATGATGATATCCTGTATGTTAATATTATCATCATGACATGCTCATATAGCCTTTACAGTTTCTCAAGGAGCAGTTTGTAATTAGAGCCATCTGCTGGCTGTGAGGTGAATTGCAATTGCAATGAAATTGAAACCAACCAACCCCTTCTGTTAAAACTACAAATGCCTTGTGGGTTGCCTTAAGAAAAGGGCCGAATTGTTTATCACGGACATGTCATATTATCACTACCCCTAAGATCCATTAGGATCCCAAGATAATCACTGTCCTAATTAGAGCGCAATATAAGCACAGCTGTCTTCTAAGGTTCTTTATTTTGGCAGATTTTAAAGGAAACTTCTTGTTCAACTGTCTCTGCAAAGGCAACCCCATAATTCTGTGCACCGAACAAAGGTCCAAAAAACATGGCAAAAATGTTTAACTGCATGTTGTGTAGCTAACATTTTCTTTATCGTTTAACACCGGACTAGTAAAAGTCGTTCCTAAGGCTGAAACCTAGCTAGATAATATAATGCAACCTGACAGGCAGCATATGTAACTTGCAAGCAGCTAGCTTTACCACTTTGATTACCCATATCTGTGGTCATAGACTGACAGGAGTCATTTCCATAGTTCGCTGGCTAGCTAGGTAGCTCTTCAATACAAAAGCTTAGTATGTTTTTACCTTAGCTTAAAAGCTAGTGAATAAACAAATGTGGATTCCTGGTTAAAATTCTGCCCAATAAGCAGCTTATACATGAAAAGTAAACTGTGATACATTGTGATTATCATTGTATTATTATGTGCCTTATTTGATAACCACTCAGAATTCACGTGATTATCATTGATGACATCTTTTATTAAAATATGGAATTTATCTAGTGTTACATTGCTTAATAAATGAGTTTTTTCTACAAATAAATAGCATCTGTAGTTCAAATCTGTGGATCGACATAACATACATACATTTGGTCTCCGTTGATTTAAACTGCATTAGGTGCAAGAAAAAAGAGTTTTACTTCTCACTATTTATGACACACAGTTCATATTGGTGCAACACACAACCCTGCGAAGGCACAGGAAGGTAAACTTAAGAGCTATAAAAAAAAATTTTTTAAGTTGTAAAGCCCCAGACAAGAGCTACATTTTATTGAAGGTGGGTGCACTGAAAGATATACTACTGAGCAAATGCAAGCTGTCGAGTTTTCCATTTCATTTAAGTTGCGATTATTATCATTGTTATGGTGGTCTGGGAGCAATGCGAGCATTAGTAAGGACAGAATATGGACTTTTGCAAAAAAAAAACCCTACTGCCTGATAAATTTGGCACAGAGACGGGCAAGCTAAGACTATTAGAAACACCTAGATGAGCTACAATGCATGTTAGTTAATAATAATTCAAACTTTGTGGTATTGCCATGTTCTACTGTGGATGAGAGTACATACTGTGTAACCACATTCATTTAATGTTTGCAAAAAATATCAAGATCTTCCAATGATTCAAAAAAGAAAGGCAATATTTGCACATGTCGCTCCTTTAAAAGTAAAACCACTTCAAACTTTATGGCAGTGCCACTTCTCGCAATGTTCCTCGTATCTACAATATGTATATAGGTTATATAGATCTCGGGTCTCACACATACAGACATGCAAGCACACACATTTATGCGTGAAACGTTTATGTATCCAGATGTATTGTAGGTTCATTTCCCCTAACCAAGAGGATTTGCCCTTAGTCTCTTTCTCAGGGTTAGATGTTGGGCAAATGGTGGTCATACTTGGGCTTGTGTTTGTTCTTCAGCTCGGGTGCTGGGGAGATGTTGCTGCTGGGGAGTTGAGGCAAATACTGGGTCTGGAAATCAAAATAATAAAAAGGTCTTCTCAATCAAAAGTCAATTTAGGCAGTTTTTTTTATCGAATGGTTGGTATATAACAAGACATTTTTGTTTCATATTTACAGTCATATTTTATTTGACTTTGTTTCTCGTAGGTCATGAATCACCTGACCTGAACATAATCCCTGTGATATACTGTAGATGTGATTGTATTATTTATATTTTATATGTTATTTTGCATGTTCATTGGAGAAATTGAGCAAAGTTTCCTGCTGGAGGGGGAGGTGAAACATGACATGATATTATTGGTTAATGTTATTTCCCCGCCTGCACGTGCATGGTGATGTCATCAAAAATTGGAAGATGTTTAGAGGCAGGCAAAAGTCATTATGGAAGATAACGAAAGAAAACAAGAATTTTGTGTTTTAAGTCATTGATACTAATGAATCAGAACATGGACATGAACTAACCAGGCAAAAAAGGTTTTCATTTCAAGTCGTCATTAAGTCCTAATCATAAATGTTCATAGTCTTCACTGCTTGCTATCCAGCCAGCTAACATAAACTAACTGCACTGTATTTCTGAAAGTATTTCCAAGTCATATACACTAGCGTTCAAAAGTTTGGAGTCACCCGTCATATTTTATGAACAGTCATTATTCTATTCACTAAACTCTT
>JAOUQW010000021.1:9651480-9663836 GCA_028565825.1 Olivaichthys viedmensis
ACGCTTGGCATGGGCTAAGACATAGCAGCATTTCACAGTGGATCACTGGATAAAAGTCCTATTTACTGATGAATCCAGGTTTGAGATTTATGGCAGTAACAGAAGGGTTTATGTTAAGGAAATGAACAGAAGAGAGCTTGATACCACAGTGGATCAAAACAACAGTGAAACATGGTGGTGGATTTTCAATGACTGTATTATTAAAACAATTAAGAGCTTTCAGTGCAAAGTTTATTTCCAAACTTTACTCCTATTATGTATGACATATTTAATAACAAAAGTAGTTATGTCGGTGATTAATTAGGGAAAGGTCTGAATCGCAAATGGCTGCCTACTTACTACATAAATACACCCTAGACAGTGAACTATAATCTATGAATAATTTAAATGTTCGTGTGAACAAAGTCGTTTAGCTGCAGGTGGTTAAAAACCCAGGCTAAAAAAATGAACTTGTTGTTTTCACAGAACTTAGTGGTGCGTGGAAAATATGGGAGAATTAGGATTGATTCCAGCTGCGTTGAAAGTAAGGCTATAACAAAGTGCAGGCCTTCATTCCATCTTGTGGAAGTGTTCCAAAATGACAAACAGTTAAAAACAGATCTAAAAGCCCATAAATCACTTAAATCACTTAAATCGGCCCATAAAAACACATTGTTATTTGTCCATTTTACGCCGGCCCCTAAATATGTGTCCTTTCTTTTGGTCCATATTGATGTCTTGTATATGACCACAATAGTCCTCACTTCTATGTCCTCAAAAAGACGTGTTAAAGACTTTCACTCTGGACTTCCATTATTTTATAAAATAATCGTTATGGTTATTTTTATAAAATCTTTTTTGCCTATTCTCTTGAAGTGTGCCAATAATTTTGGAGTTCAAATGATCCACTCAAACCACTTACCTTTCTCTCAAAAACACATGTGACAAAATTATTGACACCCCTAAGAATATGTAAAATAAATGCAAACTAATTGTCATTCTTGAGAATTTATTTATTTATTTTTAAACATTTGAGGTAAGTAGAAACTTTGTGCAAATTTAATTTTTTTGCCAAAGTACTCCTTGAATACATTCACACGGCCCTGTTGGTGTGAAAATGTCCGTGCCACCAGACGCAAATGGTGGATTGGCTGGAAGCTCACACCGCATTGACCTAACAGTCTCATAAAGGCCCATTTCACACCAAACATGGAACATGCTTAGGATAGCATTATGTTAATGCAGATCACTAGTCAGGAGCACTATTAAGCACATTAGTAAATAGGGAACGTATTTCACCATTTATTGACCATAGTCAAATCCTGTAACATAAATATGTGTATAAAACCACACCCTATTCACTATATAGGCCACCTGCTGTACCTGCTACGGTAAATCTTTTGAACATCACTTGTTGCACTGCATTTTGGGATTTTAATGGGTTTTCTACACTGCTTTTGGACATGACTACAAATGGCAGATTCCCAATATAGTAATCATCCTAATATAGTGAATAGGATGTGGTCTTTATACAGTCTAGTCATGGTGTTGCAGAGCGGTTTCATGAAAGTGCTGCATTTTGAGTCTATATATAGCAATAAGAAAAGTAGTGTTCAGTGAAAAATAATTGAGTCTATATTATTGCCTATAATATATCATAAAAAAACAGTGGTTTGCAATATTGTGGATCTTGCTGATTTATTCATTACAGGTTCGCAAATTGTCTCCGCCCACAGCCATAACAGAGTTACTCAGCTCTGGCCTTTTGACCTAAAGGGCAACTCACAAGACATACATAGTTTAAACAAAGGGGAGGGACTCGGCTGGGGGGAAAACAGCAACGAGAACAGCTTGCTAATGTTTTCACTGCAATCCCAATACACCTCGCAGGCAGCAGAGGGCTGTAAAAATTACAGACTGTTCCTTTAATCATCAACAGAAAGTGCTCGAGTGTTAATAGGCTATACATATCAGTAGGCTTATGTACAATTCCATCTGTAATATTATGTTTACTGCACACATTTAAACCTAGTGCTGCAATAGGCTACTACCGTACTAAATGTACTTCCTGTTCCGCACTATTTTGACATACACTATTTTGACATGGTAGAATGCAGTTTGAGGGTTTTCCTTTCAGAAAAGGTTTCAAGTAGAACCTAGTTAGAAAGCTAGAACTGTTATGCATCCATAGAACCCTTGAAGAACCTTTTTTTTCTAAGTGTAGTCAGGTTTGTCTGTCAGTGTGATCCACTAGGGGGCGTGATGTATCCATCAATTCATACAACACCAAGGGTAACCAATACATTGCTTCAAGTGTACTCTAAACATTTGTATACATGCACCTTATTACAGTATGTAATGTGCTTGAATAAATAAATCTAACATTTGCGCGCATGCTTTGAAAAGTCAGCAAAAAGACAAATGCGTGGTCAGGCCCATTAACTTTTTGTAGCCAGAGACTTCTTTTCAATGTAAAAAAAATAAATAATCCACAGACCCCTTATGATCACAGCACAGATTTATTTTATTAACATAATCCACCATGTGTACTGCATCAACAGACATTTATTTATCGGAGCAATGAGAGTTGTTTATTCCTGAACTTTTCACCCACAGAGCCCAAACCAGTTACACTGTGTTAAAATTCTAAACATTTTGTATCATTTTACCAGCACTTTTCATAGTTTTATAAAAAACTGCAGTTAAATTAAATTTAACATTATTTATACTTAGTTTTTAAGTCATTCAGCTTTAGGTTAAACCCATTCAATTCAACTGACCAGTCAATTAGGCTTAGAAGTATAACAACTAAATAATAACTATAATCGTAGTGATAGTAGTTGATAGTGATCGCTACTGCATCTACTACATCCTGTGCAACAACGTGCATCCTGTGAAAGCATGCTTCTATATGCATTGCGTATAGAATCGTATGTATAGTATGTATAGTATGTATAGTCAGAATCTTTTGTAAAAAGGAAAAATCTACTTAATGTTATTTGAAAAAGTCTGACATATGTGTATGACCCGAGGGCATATTCAATGATTTGACTGTTGCAGTTTTGCATATTTTTTCATAACAAATCGCCCTGCCCATGTTGATTTAGAAAAAGAAGGTGAAGTCAGCGGGGGCAGCAGTTTGGTTGGACAGGCCATGTCTTTGTCGGAGTGTTTGTCTGAGTGTGTGTGTGTGTGGGGAAACTGTGTCTACCATCAGCACACTTTCAATGTGTCACTCTGGCAGTGAGAAGTGTGGTTAGTTTGGCCAGACATCAGTGTCGTGCACAGCTTATTTACCTGTCTGTTCTGTCCTTCTAGTGTGTGTGTGTGAGATAGAGATAGAGACTTTTTGCTCCCATTCACTCTGTCATAAACTCACTTTGCTGTGGGCTAGTGCAGCGCTGTGAGCAGAGCAGATGTTTCAGAGTCCGTTAGGCTCATTTCCTGGGCGGAGAGCTCTTTTGCTCTATTACTGAAGTAACAGGAACCAGAAAAAAAAGGAAGAGAGAAGATATGAGAGCGAGAGGGACAGAAGTTAGTTAGAGAGCGAGAGGGACAGCCTTCACAAATCATTTTGTCGACAACAAATCATTTTGTCTGACAGAAAGAGAGGGTGGGGAAAAAAGGGAGCGACTAGATCTGAAATAAGAGTGAGCCCTGAGCAGGGGGTTGAGAAATTGAGGGAATGAGAGAGAGCATAAGAGGAGGTGTGGAGGGGGCCTTCATCTGGACCTGAAGCATAAAAGTGGACGGACAGAGAAGGAAGAGAAGAGAAGAGAAGAAGGAAAAGAGGGAGAGGGAGTGCAACCTGATCCAAGGGCTTACACACTGCCGACGGTGAGAACGCTCGCCTCATAAACCCAACTCCTGCTGTTGCTACTGACGCTTTGTTTTCATCCAACACTCGTTCGCCGGCTCTCGTTCCAGGCTGTTTTTCAGTTTTCAGTTTCGTTTACAACTTTGGTGACCTTCAAAACCTGTTGCTCCCAAGACCATTTGTTTGACCTGTTACATCATTAGGGAGAGAAACTACACTGTACTTTCTAGGAGGATTCATTTTCCTTTCAATTCCTGTGTGTTTGCATCTGGACATGCATAAAGCAGCATGTGTTGCTGAAGTGAAGCATGCAGGAGCTCTTCATTCTTCTTTGTGGTAGACGACAACTTCTTCAGAGGGATCTGCACTTATGATCAAGGTACTTCACACACTTTGTGAACCACACATTTCACATTCTAATGTATGTCTCCTTCTGTTGAGCCTTGCAGAATGACCTTACTCTCAGGCTTCACGTGCTTAACATTAAAGTGTAAGGATTACTAGCTGTGGCCACTCAGCATTTCTGTTCTTGCTCTCTTTTTCTTTGCTATCTGATTGTCTGCAGGCTGCGTCAGAGAAACGGGAGGGAATCTATCTGGGAAGCAAGGGGTCGTCGGTTCAGGAGTTTCACTGTGCACGGTTGTGGGACAGCAAAGGAGGGATGTTTTGAGAGGCCTGCTGACAAGCGACCTGTCAAGCTGCGAAAAAACGGAACAAACTTTGTGACTAAGAAGCACTAACTAGCATACAGACTTGTCATTGTATCCATACTGCAGCCGTTCTCCTGAGAGCGAAAGCGTCTCCAGAACGGGGAGAGAAAGATAGGGATTTCAGCCAGACGCGTGGTGTCAAACAAGTGCTTCTGTGTGTGTTTTCCACACAGCACTGAAACCGAGGATCTAGAGGATCTTGTGTGAATGCTTATGTACTCAGTGTTTACTTGTGTTCGAGTACGGCCCTGGCATCGCATGTGCTCGGACCCTGGGGAGCGCTGTCTGCGTCCACCCTCTGAGTAAGTGTGTGTGGGAGAGAGAGCGCGAGAGAAAGAGAGAGACAGATCGCCTCATTTGGCAGGAGCCGAAGTGCGAGGGCTAGCTGCACACAAACTCTCCACCTCTGAATGTGTGCTGTCTGGGTTCAGAGACAAACAAGAGTCTGTGTGTGCTGGGATTCCCCTCCACTAATACACCCCAACGTTTATTGACTCTGATATTACAGGTGCTTTCCACGGCCATCATTATCATTATCATCATCAACTTCCCAGCATCTCCTTGCCAATCAACACTACTGACTGTTCCATCACCTCACACCTTACGTCAAGCTTACCTGTTGCTTCTCAGCTGAACTGGGTACATTTCAGGACTAGATCGCCGTCGCCATGAGGCAACTGTGGTTGGCACTGGCCGTTCTTTGCCTGGCATCTGCAGTTGGGGCCATGTCCACCTGCAAGACTTTGGACCTAGAGGTGGTGAAAAAGAAGCGAATTGAGGCCATTCGTGGCCAGATCCTTAGCAAGCTGCGCATGGCCAAGGAGCCCGAGCCCGAACAGGGCGACACACGAGAGAACGTCCCAGAGGCCATCGTCTCGCTCTACAACAGCACGGTGGAGCTCACCGAGGAGCAGCAGAACAAGCCCCATCCTGCCTCGCAGCACCAGGAGGAAGAGGAGTACTTCGGCAAGGAGGTGCACAAGTTCATCATGACCCGGTGTAAGTACTTGAAACGTTAAGTTGAGTTTAATTGGAAATAACTGAGCTGTTGAATCCCAATAGTCCTGATTTCCATTGGTGGATAGGGTCCATGCACATACCCACACAAATAGTCCTTAGTTAGGACAATATGAGGTCTAGAAATGGGCATTGAAGGAAAGAAATGGGGAAAGGGCAGTATATGTCTGAGTATTAGGGGGTATTTAAGGACATCTCAGAACTGCAATTACAAAAAAAGAAGATGGAAAGCTGAGTGTGAGGGGGTCCTTAATCTAGAAAAAGAAACACACACACACACACACACACACTTCTGTACCAGTATGTAAATATGAGCATAAAACATACAGAAGTAAGAGTAATACGTATCAGAAAGAGTTATACAAATCATAAAAGAAACCAGAAACCTCATAATAATCTCTCAATAAGATATCTATCTATATCAATGTCTATGTACTCCGACAAGGTGCCGGCGCTGTTGGGATATTTATTTGGAACTGTTCTACACTTTTCCACCGTGAAAGAGCAAGTTCTTGGTCGGCAAAATTTCAGCACCAAAATGCCCAAACCCGAGAACTGGTGACATCAGGGGCATAGGTCTAGGGCGAATTTGGCAAGCTTATTGTGGGCAGACTTAATATACACCATCAGTATTTCTGTTTCATCAAAATTTGGAAGTGAAATCCAATATTATGTTTGCAAATTACATGTTCAAAGGGATGAATATAAAGGAATAATTAAAAAGGTCCAAAGACAGAACCTTGTGGGACACCATGCGACACTTTTTTTGGCTCTGAAGAATCTCCATTAATGCTAACAAACTGGTAACAGTCTGTCAAGTAAGATATAAACCAGGTAAGAACTTGTCTGCCTAACCCGACCCTGTTTTCGAACCTGTCCATTAAAATGTCATCGTCAATACTGTCAAGTGCTACAACTCAAGCAAGTTATTTCCATGGCTCCCATTAAAATAAGACGTGTATAGATTATTGTTGAAAAATATAAATATAAAATTATATTTTGCAGCTGTACTCAGTGGTTCAGCTGGCAACTGAAATCAACTAAACAGGATAACAAAAAATGTTACTGCTAACAGAACCAATAGTATCATGTATCTGTCACAATCTTGCATGTGATTATTGTCTAGGGCAACGTCTCTGTGCTGTGTATGAAGGATTTCATTTTGGATGGTAAAATATGTTCTCAAAGCCTTAAGTAAAAAGTATAAAATCCTTGATTTTTATGCCTTTCATTCACTCACTCCCATATCTCGGCTCTTAAACCTATGGAAGCGTGGTCACCATGTCACCATGTGAAATCCAGGGGCTGGATATAAAGAGAGAATAATAAGGGGCCTAGGATAGAACCTTGTGGGAAACCATATTGTCAGTGGAAAAGGTGTATATAGTAGAGTTTAATGTTTCTGAAAATGTTTTTGCCAAATTATATTTCTCTATCAATATAAATAAAACATTTGTTCTTATTTGCTTCTTATTAAAGCAGTAGTGTGACACAGCAGCAATTAAAACCATGTGTTAGGAGCATACATGTGCAATTTTAGAAAATGAATTAAATGGTGTGTGAACTAAATATTTAGCTATATTCCAATTTCATACAAAATTTTCAAAAGTATTCTCAGTTTTAAATAATGTTTTCTTGAAAATAAGTATCACCTGACTCACTTTTAGACCCTACTGTGCATTATACTCATGATGTCATTAAATGTTTGTTAAAATCTAGACAAATACAGTCTAGTATAAATATAATGTAATAATATAAATACATTTAGCAGTGGGCATGTTTATGTGTACAAAATAATATGATGAGTGCAAAGATTTTGGCAGATTTTGGAAATAATTTATCCAACACATTTACATGCACACACAAGTCTACATCATTACATGTCATTCTAAATACATGACAAACCTCTATAGTCGTTCTGCAACCCACCAATAAACCCACTGAAGAAGAAGGACGTGACGTAAAATTCAAAGTGCCACGCTTTTTTAATCATGGAGTCTTGTTACTGGCAAATATTTAACTGGGAGTTTTTGTTGAAAAAATGTTTGCTTTATCACCATTTAGCAGGTGTTGAATTAAGTCTGTGGTGTTTTTAGTACAGCTCTTATCTATCCGGTTCTGTTTATGCCCATGCATAAAAATGAAAGATATCTGGTTACTGGTGTAGAGTCCATGAATAACCGGATTACTGGGCTAAAATGCCATTCAGGTGTCTTTATGGGATTCTTGAAATAACATAACAGTCTTAATCCCATTTAAGATATTGTATTATGCTGTTTACATGACAACTTCAATAATCTGCCCAAATCAGATGGGATGATTAGTGTGCATGTAAACACGCATCGAGGCATGTGTTATTGTTTTGACCTCATATGGGAAAGTCAATGCCGCTGTTAGTAGTTTTGTTGTTAATATCGTAATATCATAATATTAGAAAAACACTTCCTTATCATATATGGTATCCCCATCATGAGGAAAGCTTGATTGCACCCACAACAGTAAAGCGTAGCATATGATTAATCACACGTTTGTTCCTCTACAATGTGTTCCTTTCTTCTTCTTCTTCTTCTTCTTCTAATATCTCCAGGCAACTTGTAAGACTGGAACTTCTCACTACAGTTGGCATTGTTTTTGTGCATGGCTCTAAGAGTATCCATGGCATTGGTGTATTGTTTGTGTTGTTGCTCCCATGTGTCGGATTGCTAATCCCGCTTTGGCTATGTTCAAACAGGCTCAACAGGCTCAGGGTCAAAAACATTTAGACGTTAGCCTCATTCGGGCATCTGTTTGTTTAATAGCTCTAACGGCCCGCATTTGATTTTTTTGGGGGGGCATTGCGGGCTGCTCTTCTAGCTCATGAACCTGCTGTTAGCAATTTAGGTCCATCTGTTGATGGGTAAATAGTCGTTTTTTTGAAGCTCGCCACCCGCCTTCTTTTTATCACCCCTCCTCTATTCCTCTTTAACCACTTCAAACGAAGGGGACATTAACATGAAGCCCTTGATCACAGATGTACAACAACGAACAAAGGCACGGGAGACAGGTGGCTTAGTTCAGCCCCGAACTGTCGACAACGAGGTAAACTTTAAAACAATCGTTTCGAGAAGGAGCCGGTTGGACAAGCAAGATCCCTCCTGTCCCCTTTTTTTCGTCTTATCTTTTTCATACTTCTCTCTATCCCTCTGGGAGAGGGGGCTTCCTGTAATTTGATCATTGGGCACCTTGGGATCTCATTCTTTTCTCTCTCTCTCTGTTTGTGGCAGAGCTGTTTGCCAGGAAGGAAGGCTGGTGGTGCATGCTGTGTGAGTCAGAATTAAACAGGTCCCAGGGGGGAGCGATGAATTTCCTGCTGACGAGTGCTCTCAGGGACAAAACGATCATCTACCCACCCTGCTTGTTCTTTCTCTGCAGGTGTGTGTATGGGTGGATCAGTGGGCCAGTGTGTATTTGTGTGTGTGTGACAGAGATAAGGAGTGCTTTTCATTTTTTTGCGTGATGTGAAACATTAAGGGTCTCTAAACTCTCCTATTGCAATGAAAGTTATATGAGCCTCCACACACGCTCGGTATCTGACAGCTATTACCAAATAAGTCCTCTCTCGCTCTCTCTCTTTCTCTTTGCAGCTACCCAGCTCAGGAATTTATTGATGCACACTCTTGAGAATCTCTGGCTGCCAAAGCTAAGTTTAGCAGAATTGTTTTAGCGAGCGGCGCTCCAGCACTTCCCTAGTATTCGCGGGAGGAATAAACCTCCTTAATTGCCACTTTCTCTCTCCCAAATGGATTTTTATATCATCATTAAATGCAAAACGCTCTCCTGCAGATCTGATTTATTGACTGTTGTCTTCACGGGGTACATTCTTGAATGTAAGACACTTTATTGTAGATTCTGTTCCCTATTAAGGAGTATGTGTGTATGTGTGTGTATAGCCTGCCCTCCTTCTGCCTCTCCATCTGCACTCTACATTCGCAATGACTCGCAGTCAACACGCTCACCATCAAAGGACTCCTCCAAAGATTTAATCTTGTCAGCAGCCCCATTGCCTTCACTAACAGCAGATGAAAAACCATTCTAAAAAACACTTCCATTTTGTCATGTAGGTTGGCAGATTTTTCTTTTTTTTGCTGTTCCACATAAATCCACAGAGCATCAAATTTACACATTTTTTCCCTCCAATTGTAGTCGAGCAAACATGTTTGGTGTCCAACGTTTGCTTCTTTAGTTTTGCACAGTCCACAACTAATGGGAGTCTACCTTACCCAAAATCTTTTTTTGTAAATATCTGCCTTAAACTGCATGGTGTGGTTCAGGACACAGTATGATCTAATCTATAAACACTAACAAAACCTCACCGTGTAGCTGAACGTTGTGACGCTATGGGCGCAACCGGAATCACTTTTTTCCATAGTGCACTTTGATATGACTCCGTCCCCCTTTAAAGGGTAATTATACCCTAAAATCTGACATGAATTGATTTGTAAGAATAAATCATGTCAGTCTTGATAGAATTTTTAAATAGAAATCTTTCCAAACTGTCAACATAAAATCGTCTTTAGTCCGCCTCCGTAGCGCCCCTCTGGTATAGAGACACCTATACCGAGACACGTCACATTCTGCAAATCGTTCTACACATATTTTGTATTTAGCTACACATAATTGCATTTAGCTTGCTCTAGTTGTAGTGTTACTTCCAGTTAGTTATTTAGTTAGCGTGTTTGTCCATGTTGCAATTGCTAGCCTTGGTCTTCATGTTTTTTTTTTTAACAGTTATACCCAGAATCACTTTTTTCCTTAGCACACTTAGGTAAAGTGTGGGATTTTACTGGAAAGCTGGAAGTGATGCGGATAATAATATACTAGTTCTACCTTAAACTTAAATTTGTAAATACGGACTATCAATTTTATTTTATAAAATAGTTTATTTAAAAAGGAGATTACGTAGCTTAACAATGTCGTTTTTAAGCAGGTATATGAAGATTTACGCATGCATTTACAGAAATGAAACAAACATTACTGCATTGTCCTCGTACCTCCAGTGCGAAACTAAAGAAGCAAGCATCGGACACCAAACTACATTAGATTTTTCTCTGGACTGTTCCTTTAACTGGTTATAGTACACTTGTTTTGCCAGCACACATGCCAACGGTCTTAGTATTAAATGCCTTTCTGTATAAAAATAGATAGCCAGAAATAGTAAAGCCAGAATTTGGTATGTTGAAGGAGAGGTTATGGCACATATGCCAGGAATACCATTCCAGAAATGGCATGAAAGCAAGATATGGATATAGCTTCTGGACAATTCATACAGTCATATATATATATATATATATATATAGAGGTAATATCAGTAATTTTCAACAAAACTTACACACTACACCTGAACTTGAGCATGACACAATGCAATTACTTTAATAATGGGGGTGGGAGGGAGCGCATTCACTCCTTAACGTCAAACACCGAGTGAGTAAGGGAAACTGTATTTGGAGCGAGGCCGTTCAGATGTTCTTCACTTCTCCTGTCCGAGTTTTCATATCATGTCATTACTGCTGAGAGATTTTGCTGAGCACAGCAAGGGTGTGAGAGGCACCGGCGGGGGGGAAGGAGACATCGAGTTCACGGGAAAGAGAGGCGGATGGATGGATAGGAGCAGTGTGCTTTGGAGGCTGGTATTTAAGCCTGCTGGAACGTGGCTGCGCCCGTCGGTAATGATAGGCCTGCCATTGTGCCTGTTAGGACAGCTGTCCTGAACTTACCTGAACGTGTGCCTACACACACACACACCAAACCTCCTTTACCATCCCATCAACTAAGGATCTCTGTCTTCTATGAATTTTCCACTGCTGCAAATACATACACCTCTTTCTTAATCATTAAAAAATCCAAAATAATGTATATCAGTGTTTTGCAACCCAGTCCTCAGGGCACCTCATACCATACAGTCCACATTTCTGCTTTCTCTAAACACACTGAATCAGGTATTTAGTGTTCTAGATTGCAGCAGGAATGTGAACAGTGGGAGTCTGAGGACCCACTGGTACAGATGTTTTGCATATATGAACCATTAGACCGATGATCCGTGATGTTTGTCATTGGTTTGCGAACTAAATTTAAATTATTTGCCTTATAACGCTTATGGATTCAGTGGGGCTTTTGACAGCGGGCAGCCACACGTCCCGCGTGATAAATGAGTCATCCCAAAGTGTAGGCGCTAAATAATTTCACCAATTACAGAGGATTTCGATAGGGAGAATCCTGCGTGTTGGGGCAATCTTTATGCATAGAGGATGACTGTGATGCAATTACCGTATTAGGAGGGATGAGGGTGTTGTGTGTGGATGGCTGGTTAATGAAATAAAACGCTGGGTGCTGCGTGTGCAGTAATCATCCACACACACAGCTACACTCATGACACTGACATAAGATTTTGTTATTTTGTTCAATGGAAATCCCCATTATTAATGTTGCACTTTGTTTTAAGATATTACTTTTTGGTTATGGGGTGACATGATAACTTACAATTTAAAAAAAAAAACCTTAAGGGTATTTCTTATGCTGTGGCATGAAAAATATGTCTTTTTACTGAAGGCGCGGCACGTGTCGAGTTACAGTTTGTAGTTAGTTACGCCTTTGAATGTCATGCATTGTGTTCAGTCAGGGGGATGATGGCAAATATTATATATATATATACAGTGGGGTCCAAAAGTCTGAGACTACATTGAAAATCCAGCACCATGTTTCACTGTTGTTTTGATACATTGTGGTATCAATCTCTCTTCTGTTTGTCTCCTTACATAAACCCTTCTGTTACTGCCATAAATCTCAAACCTGGATTC
>JAOUQW010000021.1:9707627-9722372 GCA_028565825.1 Olivaichthys viedmensis
CTAACCCCCCCCCTCCATTCTGGCATCGATAGTGTTCAGTGTAACACAAGCCGCCACCTGTAAGTGACAGGACCAGCCCATTTCTTCCCATCACCGATGGAGGTGAGGAGTTTCTTCTGTCCTCCCCGTGCTGCTTCATTCGCCCTCAGGCCAGCAGCGCTACAGCCTAGTCGAGAGAGCTTCCAGACTCAACCCGAGCCGCACTATTGAACCGAATAAACGAGAAGTTGCGTTGAGGTGTACATAATGAGTCGGCTCGAGGAGCTTTGTTTTCGGGCTCACAGGACGGACCAGGAGAAGGACTTCTACCCGTACGGGGACGGGGACGAGCTGCGCGCGGCGCTGCGCCGGAAGGAGGAAGAGCTCGTGCTCGCGGCGCAGCTCGGGACCGCGCTGCTGACCGAGAACCGACAGCTGAAGGAGGAGAGGAACCGAGAGCAGGAACAGTGCACGGAGAAGATAGAGGTAAGCTACGGTCAGAGTCACGGTTAACCGCGGCTGTCTGCGCCATGGGGAAGTTCCACAACGTTAGCGGTTGGACTTCGTTTCACTCGTTCTTTCTCACATGTTTTAATGTTTTAATGCTGGGACGAGAGAGCAGCTGAACTTCTGCAACAGGTGCAACTAGAAGCAAGATGCCTCTGCATCACTATGTGCAAAAAAAAACAAACCCATCTGCACAATTCGATGCAAAAAGCGACTGTATGATTGTATACATGAGTAAATCGCAACTGGGTTTCTATATGCAAGAATCAACGTGCAATTATATCATTAAAAGAAAGAAATAAAAAAAATAAAAAAAGGTGTATCGTTGCATACAGCAAGTGACAATTATTTTGTACAAAAACAACTGCATCATTATATAATATGCAATTGCATCATTGTATATAAAAAGGCATGAAGCTGTATCATTGTATACAAAAATAAAAACAAGAAACAATTGCATCATTGTATATAAAAGGCATGAAGCTGTATCATTGTATACAAAAATAAAAACAAGAAACAATTGCATCACTGTTTATAAGAAGCAACTGGGACGTTATATGCCGGTATTATGTGCATTACATGCACTTCTAAGGATTTCACAGCCCTAATGGGGCTATAAATGTTTCTCTCCACTAAATATTGATTACGTTTTCTCATTTGCCGACTACAACTATTTATTTTGTGTAGCACACTTTTTTTTTTTGACAAGTGTGTAATCTCAAGATGCTTTCCAGTCACGAAATAAAAATATTTAAAAAATCAGTAGAAGTGTGTGTAAATAAATAAATAAGGTGATTAAAAATAAATGCAACGAGCATATAAATGAAATAAGCAAATAAAAGCTCTAACAATTAACCACTGGTTACATGTACAGGAAAGGTTGGTCTTTAAGTCTGTCTTTAAAAAAAAAAAAAACTGTTGTAAAAAGTTACACTTACTTTTTTCATGATTAATTAAACAAGTAATTAATATTTTCGATCATTTTTTAGGAGGTATCCTTAAACCAATCACTCTTTCTTTCTTTTTTTTGTCACTTTCAATATATTACCAAATCATTGCAACAAAAATCATGTTGTAATTGCTTTCATCGGACACCAGTTTTCTTTTTGCCTTTAATCTTTCATGTGATGTGATTGTCTTAATCTTGTAGACGTCATCAGTCCTAACACACTGATTATAAGGCTGTGGGAGCACAACTGCTCTCAGATAGGTGAGACGTCTCAATAAAACCTCACTCGCCATGTGAATCTGCTCTGTCTGCGTTGGCAGTACAAAGTTATGGGCTGTATATCTTAACTACGACCTTTGACCTCACATACCCATTGTGTTTGAGAGACCGTGTGCCTCTAAGGCAACATCTGGAGAGCTCTAGGGGACGTATGCAAAATCTTAAGATGCTACATTTACATGCATAAACATGCATGAGTATAAATAAAACATTTTATTTGTTCTGCATAACGTACCACTCTGATCATCAGATTCTTATAGTGTTAATGTCATGCTTATAGAAGCGTCATATCCATTTAGCATGCAACCGTCCTGGGATCCTGTGATTTACTGAGTCAAGACAAATGGAAAACGGTTTGTTTTTAGAGATGAGAAGAATTCCCCTGTAGATTTTCCAGATCTGTTTACACTGTTTCTCTGCTCTGTCAAGAAGTCCCTTGTGTTCAGTTGGGCGGTTAGCAAGTAAACCAGCTCCTAACTTTCAGTTGTTTAGCAACCTGGAAGAATAACCTGTACGCATTTCTCATTTCTCTCTTCTCTCGCTGCACTTAGTAAAAATATCATTCTACTTAGCAATGGATGTCACATTGACCCAGACCGTCTCTTTTGCTTCTTATTTAAATTTTAAAGCATGCTTTTAGTATGTCTGTCTTTATGCATCTCTCTCTGCACCCAGTAAAGTAGTGAGCATTACAGCTGCTGTAGTGGTTTGAGTCATATGTGGGCTTTCTATCCACTTGTTTTTATGCAAATTTTGAAATTGCGTATCGCATAAGAGAACTTAAATGGAAAGACCGAACAAAAAAAGTGTTTTTATGCTTGGCAGAGGTGGAAAAGTTGGCGTAATGTTAAGGAAAAGATTTGATAAAGGGTGATGGAAACAGATTTTTTTTTATCAATGAATGAGCAATACTCTCTATCAATATTTCTTGAACAATATTACAAAAACCATTCAACTTTGTATGCTTGGTTCTATTTCTCTGGACATAATAAATAATTATATTTATGTTACAGAGGTTATTTTGAGGTCATTTATTTAGATCCGAGACTAACAAGCTGAAATAAGTGTTACTGGTCTGTTAAATATGAAGCAAAAAGGTGATTATGGTCGCCATCACACTGCCTCTGTCTCTTATTTGCACTCACATGTGTCATGCAGTGGGTCTTATGTGTCAATCTCCATAAATATTGTTTATATTGCTAATAACTAAGTTGATGATTAAAGGAGCGGATTTGTGTAGTCCTCTGCTGCCTGTGAATTGCAATTGATATGGAAAAATTTACAAGCTTGTCCATTCCCCCCAACCAACCTCACCCCCTCTGATGTAATCCTCGTGAGTTGCCTGTTAGGGGAAAGGGGCGGATCTAAGCAGATCTGTTCCAGCTGGGGGCGGAGCTCATTTATGGCCCAGAAAAATATAAACCGAAGCATTTTTGTGTAATTAAAACTAGCAAGCTAGCTAACGTTAGGTAACACATTATATTGGCGAAGACTAAATTGAGTGTAAATACATTCTATTCTGCAAGAGTGCAAAAAGCCTCTGCCTTTTATTCAAAAGTATTTTTGAAATTATATGATTATTATAGGTCTATTATAGGAAAACTCCACCCTTAAGATATACTGGGTACCTAAAATACATGCTACAATTGTATTGCTATAAAAATAGTTATTTCCTGGGTCAGTGAGACCCATACTATAGCTAAGTAGTGAACAGAAGACGAGGGCTAAGTGCGGCTGTGTGATTAACCCTGTCTCTTTTCCACAGGAGCTGGAGCAGGACAGACACGAGCTGCGGCTGAAGCTGCAGGGATGCCAGGATCAGTGGGAGATCCAGGTGGGCGAACTGGAGCGGGACGTGCGGGCGCTGAATTCCCACGTGGAGCGGCTGACACGGGCCCTCAGCGAGACGGAGAGAGAGAAGAGCTGGAGTGAAGAGCAGCACAACGAGATCAGTCAGCAGCTCCGGGAAAAGCTCCAAGCGGTAAAAGCTTCCCTGATTCTCTTTTACCAGATCTAGTCTTCACTCTCCGTCTTTCTCTCTTTCTGTCGCTGTCTCCTTAGTGTTGACTTGATGAGCTCCCTGTCTTTTTTTTATTTATTTTTTTATCTTTCTGTAAATCCATATTTCCTAGTGGAATAAGGAATGAGTACCCATGAGCATTTAGTAGATTTCAGACTCTATTAATGTAGACCTGAATATTATTTGTAATTTTCTTAATTCATTGCAATTTGTTTCAGCGCATTTGTGACGCTTTAAAACTCATCGTGACACACTTTTGTCATAAAGTGACCACTACGGGTTAGTGATATAATGATAAGATTCCGATATATTGCAATAAATTACGTCACAACACCCATTATTTTTAGATTATCCTAAAAAGGGATCAATTAAAAGTGAACTCTGTGTGAGCTCAGTTGTGCCTTTACCTTTTTTCTTTCTAATTGTTTGAGGTACTCTTTCTGTCCCTGGTTAAAAACTTTGTTTTTGAAAAAATATAATGAAAGAAAAAAGTTCTTCATCAGCTTTTTAAAATGTGGCACTACTACTTTTGCAGCAAATTAATTATCGTGATTCATATAGTGTGCAAATGTTGGGAAAGTTTAAATATGATATGATATTGATGCCATATCACCCACCCCTAATGACCACATCTCAGAATCAGTAAGAATCAGCGCAATGAATGAACACGGGTCCAAATTTCTGGTAATAAAGACTTTAAAAGTAGGAATGCTGATCTGTGAGTGATTTCTCTTGTGTTTATGTTGACCGTAGCTTCTTGTTCAGGATATCAGCACAGGGAAGATGTATGTCATGCATCCTGCAATGGAATAATCATGTTGACTCAAAATCAGCTGCCAGACTGTTCACGTAATGCAGTCCTAAAGATAGGAAAGACAGAATGCTCCTGAATCAGTTTTTGCTCCGGGAACGCACAGAGCCACATAGCTACAGTGTCACTCCCAGCTGTGGTTTCTGTGCTAAAAATAAAGCTGATAATAGATAAGGAGTGGCATTACTCAAGGCTGAAACTACTGTCATACTTTTTACCACATCAAAGTTATAAAATGACAACAGATGTTAACAAGACAGAAGTAAATTACCCTTTATATATATTATAAGATGAAAGTTCACTTTCCAAGCCTAGATGAGAACTGTCATCGTTCAGATAAGCTGTGGAGTAAAAGTCACTTGGACGGTACTAGAAAAACCTTGTTTTCTGTGTCAGTATGGAACGCTTTACTGTCAGCGGTATTGCTCCTCTTCTTCCTGATTCCTTCCTGAGTTAGAGGTCATTAGTGAAGCATGTGGAGCATGTGAACAGAACAGCAGAGTTGAGAACCTGGTGAATATTAGCGTTTTCAGGAAATGACTTCTGATCTAGTTTTTCCTTTTCCTTTTTGTAAAGGAGTATAAATTTGATGAAAAAGGTTAAAAAGACTGACTTGCTAGTGGTGCCCCAGGGGGTGTGGAAATTGCACTTGCAAGTTTCTGTGCTCTCACTTTCTGCTTCTAATCTAATCTCCAAAAGTTTGTGTCCCTCAAGGTTAGACCTTGCACAATTCGTCTGAACACATTGTTGATGTTCCAAAACACCTTGCTCGGGCCGATGAGGACTTCTTATCGGTTTAATTTGAGTAATCAAAACGGTTATGGGAATGATAAAAGGGGACGGATGCCAGGTCCTCATTTTCCACTGGCAGCAGTCTTGCATTGTCGCATAGTCACGTACGTTTCCTGGTGTAATTCCTAACTCGGGCTATACCACAACAACTACCCAGAAATCAAAGTTCAAGGAAAACGGTACTAGTTTACAAGAAACTATCAGCCCTTCTCCAGTCTTAAGGAAGAGGAAATGGCTCATTCTCACGCTGCCTTAACCATGGATAACTCGCTGATTTTGAGCAGAGTAGAGGAACAGTTAGAGACCAGTCCAAAACACTGTTATATAATCACGGAATTGAGCAGCTGGGTCGATGGTATGCCTTTACCGGACGTTATGAATGGGGGCTCCTGCATTTCTAAAGTGTCTGGGACGGTAAGTTTGGAATCTCCCCAACATGTATGTGCAAGAGAGATATCTAGAATTTGTGTTCTAAACATTTTCCTGGGGTTTCTCAATCTTGGAAGCTTGGCTACTGCTTATCTGGGGCAGAGAAGGGCAGAAATGTGAAGGAGGATAGGCGTAAGGAGCCAGAAAGCGTAGGAGACAGAAGGTGTTGTTACAGGATCACTGAAAACAAGAAACAACCGTGCCAGGAATGCGGTATCTGACCGTACCAGCGAGTGCAGACGCCCAGAGCCTCTGTATGTGTGCATAGGTTGGCTTTTCAGCCCATAAACATGCTGACATTCTCACATGTAGCTCTCGGGCGCACTATTACGCCGGTGTCATGCTGTTGTTTGATTTCCAGTGAAAAGGGAATGAATGATGTAAGCCTGTGTCAATATATGAACATGATAGCAAGGCTGTCAAAATAAACAGGTGAGAGGTGAGAAAGAAAGAAATACATACAGAGAGGTGTTAGAATATGAAAATCTAACAAACATTCTTGTCTATTGTTCAAATTAGTTCTTTATATTTCCACATTTATGACTCGATGACATTCGTGATATTGACATTTTATGCGGTTCGTGTAAAAGTCGTCATGTAAAACAGATAAAGGCAGATAAAAGCTTAGAAACATAAAACATGCTGGTTTTATTGCGTAGGAAGAAGGTGGTGCATTTAAAGTGACAATCCACTTTTAATAACCCACATTTCCTCCCCACACCTTTAATAACCTTCAAGCAAGTTTACTGCTTTCCAAGTATATGGGACAATAATATGGGGAGTTTTAAGAGGAATTTTAAGCTGAAGGTTTGTTGTGATCGCGCAAATCCCTGGCCTGAAATCAAACCGAGGAGAAAACAAAGGAGATTGGGTTACTAAATTATTTACTATTTGGCTATGTGTGACATAAGGGGATAAATATTGTATGAAGATGCCACTGTATGTGGCCAGTGTATCTTGATTCGCCGTTAAACTTCTTTCAGTGAGGTATAAAGAACAAGCTCCGCCTGAGACACTTCTGTTTCCTCTTTTGGATAAACTGTCAATATGCATATATAAAATTGCTTTGACTTATGAAAATTTACACGGCTATTGGATGATAATTCTATGTCAAGCTGTAGATTTTAGAAAACATCAGGACATTTGGTTAGAGAGACTCTGTTCATCAACAGAGAGGTTTAACATGTCGGTATCGCATTTTGATAGTTCTCAAATTAATGTGCTAAGAGAGGGACAAGACTAAATCACATATGATGTGGACAGTTTTCAACCTTATGCTTGTTTTTAGGTCAATATGGCTATTTAAAATTTTACTTAACATGATTTTTCCAACATGAAACTTTGTGTTTGGTTTAATTTCTCAGATGAGCATGAAAAATTATTTTATTTATCATTACTGATTTCTATTACAGTTGTCATGTTTGGGTGACCCGAGAATAACAAGATGAAAAAAGTGTTAAAAAATGACAGGTGTTTGTAAATGCATAATCGAAAGGTGATTTTCTTTTAGTCACTGTTACATTTCCTCTATCTGTGATTTGCACTTTCACCTGTGCACATGCCCCTGCCGTCATGGCATGCATTTAGTTTATTTTAGTATTCAGATGAAGATATATTGGGTGTTTTAAAATACATTTTAGAGTTCTACTTGTACCTTGGGTCAATGAGACGTCCATTGCCAAGTAGTGAACATGATGAAGGGGTTACATCTCCTTATTTGGAATCAGACTCCCATGGGGAGCGAGTCACACTTGGGCATCTTGTCCTCTCTTTTCTTTTTACCTCCACAGGGGTATGGTATTAGCTGGGGGCTTCATCTCTTGACTGCACTGACCCAGAAATCCTCTTTTGATTTTAGCAATGCAACTGTAAAATGTGTTTTAAAATACTCAATATATCTTATTAGAGATATAAACAATTTTTTTAATAATATGGGAGTTTATATAAACATCTCAAACCCTTTTAAATGCTTGGTGATCTTCCTGACGCAGATGTGTGTGTGTGTGTGTGCACAGGTAGAAATCAGACATGGAGGGAACGTAACAATCTAAAAACACCTATATGACCAGTCTTTGATGACCTAAACATAATCTTTATGAGTTTTATATTGGAAAACTCAAATTTTAGCTTTGTTCCACTTCTAGTAAAATTTTTATATGTGTCATTTTGACCTAAACCGAACTGAAACAGTAGCTGGGCTCAGGATGGCCACTAGCTTTGTTCGTGGGTTTCTTTACCGTTGAGTTTGACTGAATACCAACCCGCACACCCGTAGCCCCCCAACTGTGCCTAATGTGGCATGATGATGTGCCACTGCCAAGACAAAGATGCCACACTCCATCTGCCAAGCTCGTCTTTGATTCTCCCTCGAGCGTGTGTGATGGGAGCTGACATGAGGGGACACAGGCTGCTGAATCAGGATCAGGCCACCCTTTTGTTTTCGTGTTGACAAGCACACATAACTCCCTCTCACTGCTTGGTCGCTGAGGCACATTCCTTGTGGCAGAAAACATCAATTAATATTGTTTTTCCGCCTAAAAATAAGGGGGTCAATTAGGCTCTGTGTTTATTGGAATCAACAAGGGAACCATTGGTACCATCACTGGTTAACCGTATGGTATATACACATGTGTTTTCATATCATGACAAACTTCTTAACATTTGATCATGGTTTATGACATTATCACTATTATCATTATCAACATGATCATTTACCTGTCATTGTCAGCATTTTAACCCCTTTAGCATCATCATATGTCTTAGCATCCAGCATGCTCTGTATGCGACATCTGTTTATTCGCCATCACTTGCTAACTAGATAGCCTTTAAGCTTTTGTGTTGAAGACTGAGTGGACTGAAACAGCTAGCTAGCTAACTAATGCTAGCTATCAAGTTACATACAGTGCCTGTCAGGTCACAGTATGCTAGATATTTTTTAATTTAAACATCTAAATGACTTCCGGCAATCTACAAACACAAATATGACTGTTAAACAAAACAGTAAAGAAACATTTCAGTATATTTCATAGTCCGAGCGAGAGTTCTGTTCAGGGCCGTTTTCAAACCCCTGAACTGGATTTTGAAAGGGTTAACTCCTCTTGGATGCCTATATAGGCTGGTGTTTGGTTCAAATCTGTTAACACAATGTTAAATTCAAATTTTTCCTTTTAAAACAGAGGCCTTCTTAGCATTTCTAAAAATAAAAAATAAAAATAGCATGGCGCATGAGCTCAGTTTGTGATCTCACAAAATAGGTTCATGATGTGCAGATTACTACAGGCTGAAGACATGAGCTATCCAGAACAAATCTATAGAACCTGTGTGCTAAGCTAGCTAGCGAGCTAATTTACCTCATGTGAAGGATTAACAAAGTCTTGGTTGTTAAGATATTTTGACAGGTTTGAATATATCTTTAAGGATATGACGATGCAACTCTGATACTGAAAACCAAACTTGCGTGGACCTGTGACAAATGCAAGCTAGTTTACTAGCAGTTAACTAGCTGGCTAGTTATGCTAACAGTACCTACAGAATAGTACAGTATAGTGGCAATGTCAGTAAACGTGAGGGGATAACTGAATTTCTGATACGTCAACAATTGGCCGTTGTTGATGGACAGATGTCTCCTCTTCGGATTCCGTGTCATTCTGAGGTTCACACATACAGCGTCTCGCATTTCTCTGTCTATCTAGCTTGCTGCTTCCCAAATGGAACGTTTTTTCCATTTTAACAAAATCCATTTTGAATATTGTAGTATACCATGTAACTGATTATTAACACATGCAATTTATACAGAATTTGTTATCCCTACATTGTTTTAAAACCCTCAGCGATCCTGTTCGCATACCATTAGTGCTAATCAGGCTTATTTCTTGAGCCGTATTCCTATCAGACCATCAGAACAAAATGTTGATGCAGAGATCCACATTGTGCAGGTAGAACGTAGTTTGTAAACCATAATCCCTGATGCTTTTATAAATGATTTATAATAAAAAAAAACACGTGTATGTGTGTGTGTAGGCTATGGAGGTTGAGCAGACAGTCACAGCCGAGCTCCAGACCCTAAAGCAGGAGCTGAGAGAGAGGGGCCATCCGAGAGCACAAGATGAGGAACTGCTCAGCGCCCTTAAAGAACAGGTGAGATATTCAGACTTATACACACACAGCCAGAGAGACAGCTACATATAAGGATACATACCCAAATACACAGTGAACATAAATTCTTAACCCCATCTGGAAAAATTCAGTAAGACTCTTGCTCATGATTATTAAATCGTATGTAATTAAATCGTATGTAATCGTATGCAAAGTGACAATGTCTCATGTTGCTAAAGTGTGACCTGGTGATGGGTAATAACTCCTAATAACACCTAGAACAGAGAGCGCTCCAAAGGGAGGTTGTACTAGTTGTTGCTACACTGTACATTTACACAAGAAGTGCACTGAGAATTGTTTCCTATGAGTAATACATGCATGTGTTTGTGTGTGTGTGTGTGTGTGTGTCCAGGTTGCACGACTGACGCAGCGGGAGCAGTCTCTGGTACAGCGCTTGGAGACGGTGTGTGAGGAGAACACAGAGCTGAGAGACAGTGTGTCCTCTCTATACACTCAACTGGCTCTGCAGGAGCAGCAGAATCATACACAGACATACCAGGTACACTCCTCATGCTCTCAAACACACACACACACACACACTCACTAACGTTATCCCTTAGTCCAAGCGGTAGTGGCTTGGATTTTTCAGTTTTATTGGGAAATTGAATGAATTAAATGTAGTTTCCCCCACTGAGATTTGAATGAAGGAGTCCATGCTGTGCTGTTAATAGTTGAAATGAACGTAAAATATATGTTATTTTAAAATGCATTTTACAATTACATTGCTGTAAAGGTAAAAGAGGTGGCCTGGGTCAATGTATAACCACAATGTGTAAACAGAACATGAGGGTCAATATGTATTATTAAGTGTGTGTGTATGTGTGTGTATGTGTGTGTGTGTGTGTGTGTGTGTGTGTGAGGGGAGGGAAATAGACAGACACAGAAAAGGAGTGTGAGGGACCCAAAGCGCTAATATTCAGCAGAGGAAGGGGAAGAGGAAGATCGTGATTAGAGTAAAGAGATTTGCTATTTGTATTTATCCTACACACCGGCTTGAAATCAGAGCGGACTTTGATTTCCTTTGACGAATTTTGGTATTGTGCCAAAACAAAAGAGCTACGTCAGGTAGGCTCGAAACATGGTAACACGTTCATACTCATGGAACAAAAAGCTTCCGACTGTGAGAACAGATGGGAACAATTGTAGTCCCTTTGTCTTGGGCAACACCCCATGTTTAAGATCAAAGGGGAATGTCCTGTCCTGCCCACGTGGACGTAACCCTGGTTCGCAAGCTCAGCATATCTTGCTATGAGAGGATCGTGAACACAGATATTTCGTGAAGGCAAGCAGAGACACGTGGATTTCTGACAGCTTTTCAGGTCTGTGGGGTCACCACTTCTGTGGCCACGCCGCTATACAAACATGGCCTTCGCTCCCCGACTAGCTTGCTTCTGGATCGCTGCTTTAAAGAAGAATTATGTGGTGCAAAGAACGTAAACACTTTGCTAAAGAATGCGGGCTCTTCAGAGATACAGCAATACGTCAAGTGGACTTTTTTTCCTCCCAGCTTTAGCAGTTCTTTTCAGGCAAGGCTGACAGATGGGATTGATCTTTTTCCAGCCCATGGTTTAAAAAGCCCCAGTTTTCTATAAACCAAAGAGTAACTTTATCAAATGATACAGAAATCAGGAATAAGAAAGAAAAGCAGCTCAAATCATACACACAGTGCAAGGCCATGCTTTTCAGACAATGTTATTAATAACAGCTGTACTGCATGGGAATCTGCTTAGTCTGGCAACACTGATTTCGAGAGCAGTTTAAAGGGTGATGGGAGAAACAAAGAGAGATGGAGAAGAGACAGCGAGAGAGATGACTTTGTTGGTCTGCTATCCATCTTGCCTTCAACTCCCCCAACAGTTCTACTTATGTCTTCCAACAGAAACTTGTGTTGAAATATTAATCATCTGCGAGGGTTGTTTAGAATACAAAAGCATATCGACAACTGTGCCTTTTGTCTGAGTAACTGTGAACTCGAAATCAATCTTTCCCGACAAAGAAAAGCGATTTATTAATTTCACACACCACTTGATGAGCTTTAAGCGGATTGCTCACGAATGAATAAAGTATCATTTACGACGCAAGAGCTCATTTAATACACTTCCTCTTGGGAACAGGGAATCATTTCACTAGACTCGACAATGGCAGCATGTCCCAAATACTGACAAGAGAATTACACTTGACACTTCTGTTAATTGTTACCTTAGCCTGCAGGGCCCACGATTCAATGCAGCACAGAGAGCCTGCGTAACTTGAGAGGTAATGACCGGACAATGGTGGGCTAATGAGACTCTTGCACACATCCACAGTGTGAGCATGTTGGATAGGAAGAGGAACTAGTGTCTGCTGGCCACCCGAATAGCACATGTACTGTGAGATTTTCTCTCCCACACACACACACACACACACACACACAGCCAATTAGCATGTATCAGAGAGGCTTTGTCGGTTAAGAGCTGTTAAGGGGCATTCTCCAAGTCCCCGCCCCTGAGCTCACTCTCCCCTGCATGATTTCCATAGCTCCAGTCAGAAGCTCACTCTTTAACCGTCACTCCTAAGAAATACACCTTGCATAACAGCACAGAAACAGAAGTCCCATTCAAACAAAGAGCTCGGCAATCCCTCGCTTGGTGGCGCAACACGGTGGGCCGTAACGACACATTACACATATTTTCAAGATGATTCCATCCTACATGATAGGAACAGGGACCCAAATGGAAGTGACTGCTTGTGTTTAAAAGTATTTCTGGCAAAAGGTTTCCACGTCAGTTTTCAGGAGGTGGAAAGTGAGCGAGAACAAAGAGGAGCCAGTGTAGACACCTGTGTGTGTCTGTGTGAGAGAGAGAAAGAGAGAAGAAAAAGCATTTGTGCAGAGTCACTGAAGAAGGCAGGCCTTGGAGAGCCACAGATTCATTTCTTCTTGAGGGCTATTCATCAGCTCAAGCACAGAAATCACTTTGCTCTAAGGACTGAGAGGATATTGAGCTTTCTATTAGGATCATAAGCAAGAGCTGCCAGGCCGTGTGTGTGTGTGTGTGTGTGTGTGTGTGTGTGTGAGTCGTGGAGACACTGTCACTGGTCTGGAAGCAATAAACCTACAGTAGATCAGTGATGCATAGAGACAATGTTTTATGAATAGTAGCAAGACGTATTGGTACTAAGGACAGCTGACAACATTGTAAGTCATGAAGGAAAAATGTTTTGGGGAGAAAAAAAAAAAAAAAACAGGCATTGGATATCACGTCACACCAGTGGATTTTTCCCAGGGCCAGTGTTTTAAAGAAGCTTGAACCTTTTGCGAGCACTTTATTTCAGGAGGGAATACAAGGATCTGATCCAAGCACAAACTTACCAATCAACAGATGTCGGACCACATGCTGGCCACACACACACACACACACACACACACACACACAAAACAGCAGCTGCTGGAGTGGAAGTAGTTCATAAACGAGCAGTAGCTGGAGTTTAATGAGGACCTCACACCAATGTCAGAGCCAGCCATAATTACCTCACTCGGCAGACACTGGAGGGAAGGAGAGAAAAAATAAATAAAAATAAAAAACACACGGCCACATTCGTCCAATTTTTGTCAGCTGAATATATTTAAAAGGCACAAATGTCCTCTTAGCCTCAGGTTAAAGCTATTAAAAAACTTGCATTGAAAAAGCATGGGCCAGCATTTTGTAGACGCTTCCACAGAGGCTTCATAATAGGAAATATGGAAACTCTTTAAGATGAAAAACGGCAATTCAACACACGGTCACTTAATCAATGGCATGCCCCGCAGGGGAGTGGCTGCTAGTGTGCCGTGGATGGTGGGATGAAGGAGGAGCATTTGATAGTGGTCAGACCGATGACTGGACTCCCGACTTGCTGCCGGAGAGCCTGGTCAGCTCTTCTCTGGGGAAGTTGCTTTAATGACACCATCCATCTCCCTAACGCAATAGTACAGAAAGCATAGAGGCCTTCGCGGCCATTATCACCACCTCTGAGGATACAGCGAAGGAGCGAAAAAGAGAGAAAAGTAGAGATCAAACCAATTCTATCTCTGACTATCTCTGGTGGGGACACTGCAGCAGCACTCTGTTTCGCATGTCATGTCACGCCAATGGCTTCACAGTCTGCATGAGTCTTCATGAATCTCATTTAAACACATCAATTCCTCGACACACAGGCCTTAAGTTGAGGATTGCCGAGCATTGTTGATCGACCGTTGTCCATAGTTTTGGAGGTGTGTCCCGCAGCGTGAGCATTAGTTGGTCTTGTCAGCACCAATTGAACCGCCTTGGTTCAACTGATTCAACTGTTGAATCGCCGTCGGAGGCCCTACGGGAGAGTTAGACCTCTAATTGGCTGTTCACCCGAGCGAATCAGTGCAGGAGAAGAGAAACCAAAGCAGGAATAATATTTTCACTTATTTTTTAGTACAGTAGTTAGCAATTTGGGACACAGGACTTCATTTCCGCGTCCCTGACCACCTCCGAATGTGGTTTGAGTCATTGGATCACAACACGTCTCTGGCCCCGTTTCCACCTGGTATTCACATGTGGCTCGAGTGATCGGATCACAAGTGGTCAGGAGTCTACCAGGAGTCAACCAAATCAGAAAATTTCATATGGCTCACATCTGTACAGCCAGAGCAATGCCACATCTCTACTAGGAGTCAGCCAAATCAGAAAATTTCATATGGCTCACATCTGTACAGCCAGAGCAATGCCACAACACAGCCACATCTCTACCAGAAGTCAGCCGAATCAGAAAATTTCATATGGCTCACATCTGTACAGCCAGAGCAATGCCACAACACAGCCACATCTCTACCAG
>JAOUQW010000021.1:9739914-9752169 GCA_028565825.1 Olivaichthys viedmensis
AATGATATGAAAAAGTGTTTTTTTCGTGTTCCTGAAAAATTGGAATTTTGGAGATACATGTTTTTCATTGGACAGCGTCGATATGTATATCTATCTGTATGTATACGTACAGTCAACTTGGGAAATATTGGCACACTTTGTGAAAATAGACAAAAATAAATGAATACTGTATATAAAATGAATAACACATGCATTGATTGATATTTTGAGCCTAAATAAATGGGGGCATTTTATTTTTATGGACTTCCTTCTTCAATTCAGACCACAGGTTTTCAAGATTTTTCAGGTTTTTTATGGTTGAAATCCAGAGACTGAACTGGCCATTACAAAACATTGATTTCAAAAACGCTTCCTGGCAGAGGCAACCAGGTTAATATATCTATGGTCATAAAGTTCGATTTTGGTCTCATGTGACCGCAACAAGTAGTTCCAATGACGCTTGGTGAAGTTCAGGCCCTGCATTTTGTGGGTTGCTCTCAGGAACCTTTTTCAATAATGGCCCTGATTGTGCTTAGTGGTATTTTTAACTACATACTGTATGTATTTTTATTTATCCATTAAATGCATATCAACAGCCACCTGTCTCTTTTGTGATTAAAGCTCTTTGTTTTTTTTATGGTAATAGATAAAAAAGGAATTTGACATGTGTGCAACTTCATATTTGGTTAAATGCAACAATAGAGTTTCTGAAGAGCAATTCTAAAAATATAGAATCGTTTTAAGGTTGACAGTTTGTTTGCCTTTATTTTACATATTCTTTAGGGGTGTCAATAATTTTGTCACATATTTTTTTGAGAGAAAACACCATTATTTACAAATTTTAGTTGAAAGGTAAGTAGTTTCTCCCATTTTTTTTAAATACATTTGGATCATTGTGATCATATGTCAGTACATACTAAAGTAATTATGTGTTAGGGTCAAAACCTGGAAACATCTTTTTTTTAAATTTATCATGGCAGACGTTTTATCAAAGTCTTCAGTATAAATAATTAGGTAAATTATATTAAAAAAGGGTACTTACATCCAATAAGTCAATACTCTATCCATTCCACAACTATGTCAACTATCCATTTGTCATTTATTTGTGAGTCATAAATACATTATTTAGAGCAATAAATATAGTTGGCTTTGGCTATGAGTTCAGAGCTCTGTCATTGAATCTGATTATTCAACATATTTTCAATAGCAAAGTATTATCCTCAGTTTTACAAATAAAAAGGTGCAGGTAGCATTTATTTGTCCAGAAACAAGGTGGTTGGTAGAGTACAAATTAGGTTAAGCACAATTATTTAAAACATCATGTTCTTGGCTGAACATAGTGTCTTGTCCAATGCATATGTATTTGGAATAGACATTAGGCAGCTTGTACTGAGGGGGTGTAGGAGTCCACTGATTTCTTTTGACTTCACAGAAGCATTTTCAAAGTATTTTATAGTGCACAGGAAAATCCCCTTTAAATTATTTATAAGACAAACATATATTATCATTTGACCTGGACTTTCAGCATTCTAATAGCAATCATTAAAAGGGCAGAGGGAGCTCAGGTAAACAAATAACTAATATCCTAGATGTTCTAGGACCATGAGCTGAGGTGTCATGATTATCTGCTTCTCTACATTAATACAGTCTGTATAGCTCCAGACATGTGCCTTTTTCCAATTTGTTGGTGTTGGCTGTATACACCTTTTGTGTGACTGTGTACTTTGTGATTCCTGCAACATGACCCTGTGACCCTTCTGTGTTTGTGGATCGTACCGGTGTTTGCTCTCGATTTCAGCGGCCTTGAGGCTGTAACTACAGGGAGGGGCGTTAGATATGGCCCAGAGACTCAGATAATGTGCCTCCCTGACATTCCGCGGCATCAAAAACCCCCGTGTGACCTCTATCTTGCTACACTGAAACAGCTTCATTGTGGTGTGGGCAGTTGGATTGAGGCCCGAACAAAGGCAAGATTCTTGTAGAGAAAGCTAATAGAGCTTTGAAAGATAGCAAAACTGACAGAAGCTCTAACTCAGCACCTCATTACTGGGACATTTTTGAGGCTGTTTCCCCCTACTCTGTTCTACTAGAACATTGTATAAAGATGTAAAAACTGAAAGTGGGAATTATAATTTGGAATACTTTCAGAGCAAATGCATTTTGAAATGAACTTGGACATATCATCTAAACCCACCACTATTTGAAAACAGTGGACCAATAAAATGATTTGTTCAGGAAGCCACCTTTAAAATGTCATAGAAGTAGATAATGGAGTGTGTGTAAACCAAACCATGCAATTTTGACATATTATACAGAGCAATGTATATTTCAAAGTACAAATTCAGCCATAATCTTCATCTTTATATAGTGTAGTTTAGTAGATAAGTGTTCATATATATATATATATATATATATATATATATATATATGTAATGTATAGAATGAGTCACCAGTAAACACAGCAGACATTCATTTTATAGAACAATTTAGTTTATTATACTATGATACAGAACATACTGGACTTATATATGCATTATAAAAAACACACGCACATATGCGGTTCTGTTTGGCCTGAGCGTCAAGTAGAAAAAAAAAAAAAGCTGTTTGGGTACTTGTTGATTATAAAAAATTCAAATATAATAACATAAGCCACATTCCATTCCTCACTAGTTGTAAGAATACTCGAAAGAAAATAAATGTACATTTGTGATCATATCATACGCAAAACACAACCAAAAAATACAAAAAAAACCCCCAACTGTTTCAAACAACCTTTGGACCCAACGCAAATGAGAGAAGCAAAATACTCAGTCAGCCGTGAAGGTAACCCGACTGCATTTCTCAATTCAAAACACATTTTTTTTCTCGGTTGGGTCAGTGTGTTACCAGTCTTTCATCTCCATAGTCTGATCAAAGCAAGTGCAAAGTTAGACTCTAACCAAATGTCTCTCTCATTAGCTCAGACATAATCTCGTCTGTCGTGGGCGCTGGGTGCTACAGATTGCGTGGCGGAGTAGACCATCCTGCTCCCTGTACTGTACCTTTTCTCCTGGCGTGGGGGGCAGCTGCAGCACAGAATCGCTCCCCCCGTCAGCAACAGAGCAGCAGCCGCCCATCCCAGGTAGAGAGACGCTCCAATCTCTCGTTTCTGTGCCTGTGACAACACTGGGTTGTAGAAATCCTTGATGATCGCGTTGGCCGACCAGGACACCGGGATCAGCTGCATGACCGCTGTGCAGATGAATGTCACTCCAGCAGCGATCATCACCTTGGCCTTGGTGTTCTCCTCCTCTATGCAGTTGGTGCACTTGGCCCCTACGATGGAGACCAAGACTCCCAGCACTCCCAGCACTATGGAGATCACACACAGTGCTCGAGCTGCCTGCAGGTCTGAACTGAGCGCCAGCATGGAGTCATAGATCTTGCACTGCATCTGGCCCGTGCTCTGCACCACACAGGTCATCCAGATGCCCTCCCAGATGATCTGCGCCGTCACGATGTTTGAGCCGATGAAGGCCGTCACCCTCCACATGGGCAAAGCACAGGACACAATGCCAACGATCCAGCCCAGAGTGGCCAATGTGACGCCCAGTACCTCTAAACCCAGAGCTGCCATTCCGTTCTGCTTCACTCTTTCACAGAAATGAATACACAGGGCTGAGATTCTGAAGGAGGTTCTCGGCAATGCCCCAATAGTTTATGTACACCAGGGAAGGTGGAGTCTTGGGCGAATGAGGTCTCACGGGGATTGGTCAAACTTTTTGAAATAATGTTTTTTTTTTCCTTTGCTAGTATAACCTTGCCACAGGAACTTTTCTTTAAATGATTGAACGCTCTTTCACACAAAGTAAGCAGTGAATTGATAACCAGGGCCTAGGGGTGTCTGGTTAAAGGATAACTCCTAGGTGACACTTAAACCACAAAATGAATTAAGTCTTAGGAAATAAGTATGACCTGGGAGGAATCTTCAAACATGAACAAGTGTCAAAGAAGAATTTTAGTCTGTAAACACACGCCAATGCTGAGCAAAGCCACATAAAATTGCCATACAAAGCTATTCACTCGGCAGTAGTCGGTTATTAATTGTTGACACTTAACGCTAAAGGAAACTCCCTAAATGATGGAAGAGCCAATGTTTCTTGATGAAAGAGCCAATGTTTTCCACTAAAAAAGTGGAGCAAAAAGTAAAATGGCACAAATAATACCTGGGTGAAACTGATCAGCTGATGGTGATGGAATCATATCTTTCAGGGACACAGAACACAAAGGAACTAGTGTATGTCCAATCTAGACGTAGTCATACTTAGATGAACACGCAATCAGACTCATCTATTTTGTTCTGAGTGACATAGTTTAACCCTATGTGCTGGGGTTATTTTTGGTTTATAGCTCAAAGAGAGTGGGGGGAGAGACTCCAATTCTGAGTGTGGAAGAGGAATCATTGACTAAGTCCTCAAACAGTTTACAAATACACACTCATTGAACTCCTATGATGATTGATTTCTCTCAAAGAGCATTCTGAAACAAGAGCATGATGTTACTTTGAATATCTTGTTACCTTATGATGGTAATGTTGGCCCTAGGTCAAATAGAAATAGTAAGCTAGCATACAAAGCTAGCATGCATCATGCTAACCACGTCTGCATTGTAGGTCATAGCAAACTTGGCTGTGTGTTTACAGATCTTATTTCAAACAGGACACATTTCAACATAGAAATTCTTAGACTCTGTACAATGGGTTATACAAAGTCAGATAAAATAACAGCTCTAGTATTATTGTGTTTGCTACTAAGCAGTATCTGACTTTTTGCTTTATCATTTTCACCACACTAAATTTTTACTGTTAATCTATTACCTGTCTATTATCTTTTGGGTGATTTCGTCTTTATCACATCCCCCTTCATTCTTAAATGCATTATTTTCCATATAGTAGTTTTCCACATAGTAGACAAAATATACTTTTTCCAATTTTATCATAATTCCTCAACTAAACTGTTGCAGTTTGCACTTATACAATATTGACTAAAAAGTCAAATTTTTGCATTTCCTTTCTCAAAAATGCATTTGTCTTTCAGTTTGGTTCCACTAGCCAAACAAAGGAATACCACATCACAGAGCCTGCTAAGACTAAACGCTAGTTTCATTGGTCAGTGAAGCCACTGAGGACTTAGCCCAGACTTAGCAACAAGGCAGGTGCTTTCATCTCACGGTGGCTAGTTTCAGTTACCCTCCCCTGAATTAAAGAATTGTAGAACGGACACAAAGGAGCAGCAAAATGTCCCAGAACAACGACTGCATTGTACCCAGTCACGGCTACACTGATGCAGGGAGGCTCATTTCGAATGTGTAGCAGCCCCTTAAGAGCTGGGTAGATTTCAAACGATATGGTGCACTTTGCACTAAGCATTCCTTATTTCATCTCATCCAGCTTACCTTTGCAAAGTTTCAGGTTTTCTGTTTCAGTTAGGGATGGTCATCCAGCCCCATTTTGGAGTAGAAAAAAAGTGAAATGTCACAGGAAACATTCATGTGCTGATTTTCTTGTGATAAGAACTTTATTACCTTCAGAAAATACCTAAACCTTGCAATGCCTATCAACATTAACCCCTTAAACTCCGAGGACATGTCCAGACTTACATTCCTCACTCTTCCAGCTACATACCTTTTTCTACAAGTTTCATTGTAGTCATTGTAGTTATTATAATAATTCATAGGAGTAACTGAATAATATTCTTTAACATAAATAACTGAATAATAAGCCGGGAGTTTAAGGGGTTAAGCATGAATGCACCTACAAATAACCTGCCAACTCCAGTACTTGCTTTTCAGGTTAACAATTGAATGCAGATTTCATAGTTTTTGTAATGAAAAATGGCATCATAATTAGACAGTCATACTGGATACCTTAGTCAACTTTATTCTATTCTTTTCTGGATCCCTTGGAGAGACGTAACATTCTGCATCATGTCTCAAAATCTAGATGTTACAATTTTATTACACATCATGTCTGTTCATGATATGCTGGAAAATCCCCTTCAAATAATTAATATTTCCTATCTCTAGAAAAAGATACATTTCTATTCACTTACTGTTGTTGACAGGATTAACTCTACAGGATTTATATGGCATAGTGCTAATATAAATAGCCATTCTATCATATCTCTCTGGTGTTTGTCCCAGTGAATGAAGTTTTCAGGACAGTTTTGATTTTCTCTGAATGCATGCTGCTGGTCTGCGCCTCATTTACCAAACTAGTTTTTTTCTCCACTGAACTGACACCTTTCAAACATAGTCCCTTCTGCAATATCCGTTTGCAGCCAACGATTTCACCACTGAGTACTGGGCTCCAGCAGATGCAGGATCCTTCGGTGCTCTGGAAGGACAAGAACAGGAAAGTATGACTCCCCCTAGGATGAGCAGGCAGGAGGCGCCCCAGCCGAAATAGAGCGAGTTACCAAACTCCCTCTTCTGCGTGTCCTGCAGCAGTGGGTCATGGAAGTCTAGGACAATGGTGTAGGCTGACCAGCACACAGCCACGAGCAGCAGCAATCCGGTGCTGGCAAACGCCGCCCCGGCACCGAGCATGATGTGCGGCTTGCTGGAAACATCGGACGTACAGTTGGTGCACTTGGCGCCTGCCACAGCCAGAGCCATGGCCACCACGCCAACGAACACAGCGATGACAACCAGAGCTCTAGCCGCCTGCAGGTCACCAGGCAGTGATAACATGGAATCGTAGATCTGGCAGTGCATCTGCCCTGTGCTTTGCACCACGCAGCTCATCCACAGGCCCTCCCACACCACCTGTGTTATCACAATGTTCTGGCCTAAGTATGCTGCCACGCGCCACATGGGCAGGCAACAGGCCACCATCGCGCCCAGCCAGCCAGCCACGGCCAGAATCATGCCCAGGATCTCCAGGCCGGCTGAAGTCATCGTCCCTCGTCTTTCTGAAGCGCTGCACACTGAGGTCCTCTGTGTCACAGACGCAGTCCTCTGTGTCCCTGAAAACAGCCGCGATACTAGATCTCTCCGACTGCCGGCACTGGATGGAGCTGCGGAGGGCGGGAGGGAGAGAGAGCGAGGGAGAGGCAGAGAAACAGATTCTACCTACTTTATACTTATAGTTCGAAGGTGGAGTCAGAGGATGATGGTATCATCTTTGCACTGGTATAAGAGCATAAAGGGATTTGGAGATTTACTCCTTTGCGATGGGTTGGCATTATCAAAACCACATAGCTAGGATTTTTAATACAGAAATATACTAATGTACTAGCATACTTTTCTATTTTTAATTAAATAAACTGACAGGACAATAACATGGAACAATATTGTTAAATGCTCACTTGCATATAATACGCTGTTACTTATTTGTGAAATACATTACTGAAATACCCACAGTCATCGAGAAATTATAAGGGTTACGTTTCAAGACAACTGTTCTTTAAACTGAGGTTTTCTAACTACCCTGTCATTGTCCAGAAGCAAAAGGGGTTTTCATCTTGAAATTGGACTCCACTTGTCTTATATACGCAAAGTCTCCTGTTAACCTTGAGGAAAAGCTGCTGCTGCACCTTCTCAATAAGACGTGTATGAAGGCAGGACAATTCCACTCTTTGTCTATAGAATGATGAAGATCCGTTATCTGATCTGCTTAACTTATAAAGTGACATTTTTATTTGGCCTATATCTATATTTATTCTTTTTCTGGGCTGAAATGCATTTATAAAATACATTTGCAAAGTATTATTCTCAGGATTAACCTGACTGAAATTTTATCCCAAAAATTTTAGAAGCTAAAGACATCATCTTTGCACTGGTATAAGGTCACAAATTCGACTAATTCCAGCATTATATACCATCACTTATTATGGCTCTTCTTCTCAAGCCCAGAGTATCCATGATTTCTTAACATTCTTATTTTAGATTATTAAAAGGATTATCTGTTGCCATAGAAGTTAAATTGGCATATCATCACAAGAAATCACCGTTATCAGATAACCTTTTGCTCTCAGTGGGATTTTGTCCATTAGTTAAAGATTCTTTATATAAAGATTTCAGTGTGAGACCAACATTGGCTTTGCAATCCAGTCCACATGATATGATTTTTTTGCATAAAAGTCATGGTGTACAAACATGTATTATTGGAGATCACCATTTGTAGAAACCCCAAATATACAACAAATGTCCTTTATGTCACGAAGTGCTGCAGGTGCGGGGGTGCGGACACAATCACAAAGCCGCTCTCTTGGAACAACATCTTTATTATGATTAACAGATCGGGGGGAACAAACAAAAACTCACACCGCGACAGGTGTGCTGACACACAAACACAAGCGCATGGCGGCCGTCGCCATGGCGACCGCCACGCTATGTCCCGCGCTCAGCCGCGCACGTGACACTTTACAAACAATTAAATGATACAGAATAGCAATAGCAAATCAAGTAGTAGTTAAAATTCCATCTGTAATGTTAAACTTCTGAGGTTTTTTTTTTTATTATTTGGGAAAATGTTGATTAATGGTAATAAGTTTGTAATGTGATATAATGATGAGATTGGACACTCAATAAACAAACAAACAAATATGTAGTAGTACAATAGCTTATATAGTAATAGGTGTTGAATACATCTAATGACAGCCTTTAGTTTGTCAAATACATATTAACCCCTTGGAACCATCCCGCCAACTTACGTTCCTTACTCCTGTAACTTTTCTATTAATTTGTGTAACATGCTTTTAGATGACTAACTGAATAATAAGCCTAATGGATTAAATATGTTAAATCCTTCTGCATTTGAGAAAATTCATCTTTCTTATCAAATAAAAATAAAGATCTCAAAATGCTTTGTAGCCTAACAAATAAAGGACAGACAATATGGCTATAAATGTCTGAAACAGCCATCTAACATTGTTTCATTTATATCATATTCATGCCTTCATTTTGGCCTCATTTATAAGTAAATATATCTTTAACTGTGCATCATTATATTGAACTGGCTCCTTTTAGTTGGTGCAGAATCAGTTTTGAATCATAGCAGCCGTGCTGATTGTATGAAAAGTTCTGCTTAAAAGGATCCGTGTAACTGCAGATGACACCAACAGGAAAACATGAGAAATCTGGCCCTTCAAATTAGTTTTTTTCTCATAACTTCACAAAGGAAAGTTTTCACTATGTCAGATTTATCAGTTTAAAAAATTGCACCATTCAGCAGATTACAGAAACATTCTATGGTAAAAGGGTAAATATTAGAAGTGACTGATTGTAGTTTTTGTTCTGAGAGAGTGACTCAAACCGAGACTGTCTGCTTTTTTTATTTAGCCTCAGACATTTAGAATATTTGAGGTTAGGGCCAGAGTTTCTAGTTTGGTGGAAAAAAAGATAAGATAAAACCCATTTTCTCTGTAAATTTTAATAAATCTTTAATAAACTGTCAGTGTTGACTTGGGCTGGATGCACGTGCAGGCAGTGTGCCTGTAGGCATGAGTCCTCCAAACAGAGGGGATTAGGCAGTCGCGGTGTCCGTGGGCTAGCTTTGGGTCGAACAATCGGCAAACAGGCTGGGGTAGACTCAGGCATGTTCATAGTCAGACAATCCAATTTCATACACGGTAGAGCAGTCTGGGAAACGTGTTGTACATTGATCAGCATTCAAACAATACTCAGCGAAGAGTGAGTGTCTGCATACTGGTATATAAGGGCAGGGAGTGAGTGCGATCCGGTATGTGTAATCGCTGAGCGAATGAACGTCAACTTTATAGCGAAGTTGTACTTATAGTGAAGTTGTAGTTATGCACGTTAGACAAATGAGAAATTGCTAAAACATACATAAGCAGACTTGGGGGGAAAAATAGAGGTATTTACATTCAGCTGCTGCATCATTTTCCCATTAAGATGTACAGGTAACCAGGGGTTAAATTGGAGGGTGGTTCAAGGGAGTTGAGCTTCCTCATTATCTTGTGATAATAATAATGGTAATGTATTACAGCTGCCCAAACTGACAAACAAACTTTTGGCCAACCAACTGTAGTTAGTTAAATCAAGCCCTTAGGACAGGAACAGATATATTAAAAACTTGTTCTGATTTCCACAATATCAATGTTAAGAAGATCGTTGGCACCCATGAAAGATGTAGAACTCCCTCACCTCCTAAATCCTAATTTAGACCCTGTGTCACGTTTTGTTGAAGGGACGGGGCGGACACAATCACGAGCCGTTTAAACATTTACTAGACACTACACACCACGCTACAGACATGCAATCAAAGTATTTATAGACATACTAATCATGGGAAACAGACAGGAGGCAGGTGGATACGCTTGACATAATTAGACAGGGTGGGACTTGACGAATATTGGAGACCGTGACAGAACCACGACTCCCGCAGCGCCAACACCGACATCTGAGGGGGGGCCCAACCGCCATTCCCACGGAGGAACGAACTCCACCCCCCCGCGCAGCCCAGGAGCGGAGCAAAGACATCCTCCCCAAGATCGGGAGGCGGAGGAACGTCGCCGTCCCTGAAGCCCGGGCGCGGTGTGATGACGTCCACGGCGGGGGCTGAGGGCAGGTCTCCGTCGCAGCCCCTGATGCCCGGGGGAAGAGCGACCACTGCACTGGCCTCTGGCGGTGCGGGGACGACCTTGGCGTTGGCATACGGCGGTACTCCCCCCGAGATGGTGAGCCGCTCGAGGAGCTCCGCGAGCTAGTCCACCGCAGCATCGGAGACTCGGGGGACGCCTCCTGCAGTGTCCGGGAACCAGGCCACGCCCTCCGCGGCGTCAGGAACCTGGGCCACACCTCCTGCGGCGTCAGGGAACTCGGCCACGCCACCTGTAGCGTCAGGGGGAAAAAAAATTTCCTCCACTGCTGGGAGGCGAGTGACCTGGACTGGCTCTGTGCCGAGCGGCTTCTGTGGCTGGCTCGGAGGCGCGACGGGGGAGTCGAGCTGCTGCTGAGCCACAAGCGACACCATGTAGGCGCCAAGGACAGCCCTCGCTTTCCCGGCACAGCTCGGCGAAGCCTCCCCGGTGCAGCGATCACCGCTATGGCAGCACCGATGCAGTCGGCCTGCCATCGATGCTCTGTGAGCTCCTGCAGCAGCTCCTCCAAGCCTGCTGCCATCACAGTGCAGCTCACTGTATCCATTTTTCTTTTTGTTAAAGAATATTATTCATTAACTACTATGAATTACTTAGTAACTATAGTGAAACTAATAGGAAAGTTGTGTAGTTACGAGAGTGAGGAATGTAGATCTTGACCCTCCAACGGGCCCTGGGAGTTTAAGGGGTTAATGGTTCTGGAGCATGCACTGACTTGTGAAAACCATCTTAACTTCTTCTCACAAAACCTCCAATCGACAGCTTTGTAAAACCGGTATTTATCACACAAGGACATCTGACATGTGTGTCTGAGCAGGTACTGACAGGTCAACTGTGTTGACATCGCTTAATTCACTGTGGGAACGGAAACCTGCCTGGCCTGAATTTTTTTTTTAGATGTCGGATACTTTAATAATTAACAGCCAGCACCATGCATGCTTAATAACAGTTCGCTGGAAGCAAAAACAGGTGCTGGGAAATGTAGGAAACATTGTTAGGTCACAGCCTGTTTTGTCTTTCCTTAATCATGTGACTTTACGTGGATTTACAGCAATTGTTTTTATGCAGTTTCCTGCAAAATAAATATATATTACGCATTTTCTAATATATAGTTAAATATTTTTCAGTATATGATTTGGGAAAGACCTTAGTCTGTAATTAATCCCAAACTAACCAATTGCTATGTAATTCCAATACCTGAGTATTTTTGTTTTATGGTAACAGCCTGGTAACAGTCCAGATGAATTTGTTGTATATACAAAACTATGATTCATATGCAGAAAAATTGTCCTGTTAAAAAAAGAAAAAAGAAAAAAAGATTATGAAGTAGCCTGTTGAAACCCCAATATAGCAAATATATTTAATACATGGATTATATGTGTCACGGCCGAACCCGACCTCACAAGCACTTCCACCCCGCACCACCAGAGGTCCCGTTCCCTGGAGTTTTAACACTTCCGGGTCACCAGGTCACACGGCTGTTTACAGTTAGCCTCGTTAGCCACCTAGCATAAATACACTCACCACACCAGGACTCAGTGCAAAGTTTTGCCTTACTATGTTGGACAAATCTGAGTGTTTCCTGTTTCGTTTTTCCTGGTACGACCTCTGCCTGTTTCGTGACTACTGCCTTTTGGATTTACCTTTCGGACACCTCTGCTTCGCGGACTGCTTT
>JAOUQW010000021.1:9778787-9789344 GCA_028565825.1 Olivaichthys viedmensis
CTGCTCCAGGGGCGCTGTATCATGGCTGACCCCAGCTCTGACCCCAGCTCACCAACATGCTGGGATATGCGAAGAATGAATTTCACTGTACTGCATTCTATCAATCACTTGATCATCTGGTTATCTATTTGTTCATTTTAAATTCATTGCTGCCTCAATGAACAGTCACGTGAACAACCCAAACGTTATGTTTGTGTGATTAAAAAAAAAAAAAAAGATTGTTAGAATTTTTTTCTGATTGCAGAGGTTTGCACTCGGTCAATTAACATGTTGAGACACTTCTCCATGCTAAAGGTTGTTCATTTAATCACCAGGGATCGTCACATGCTATCTCTCAGGGACTGATAATGTACAGTTTCGAGTAGTTGCCAAAGAGGGATCCCACAGCTGTTCGAAACCATGGATGACTGGTTACATAAACGGCCATGTTTTATAGCACTAAGCCAAAGAACCAGTACTCAACTATAGGGCCTGTTTCTCAGACACAGAAAGGATTTCATCATTCACGCAAGGATAAGCCGTTAAAAACAAAAATAAAAGGCCTCAACCAACTAATATCATTCAAACTGATTGACCAGTAATGTAATTAGTCATGTGAGCAACATGTAAGGAAATCTGAAATCGTTATACCGGTTACAGATAAAACATATCTAGTTGCAGCGTGGTCCTTTAGAAATGTTACAAGATTTTCAAAGCTGCCTAGCCAAAGAACAAACATACCAGGTGAGTAAAAAAACCCGGGGAAAACTGCGTTTCTACATTGTGTTGATGAGCTACTTAAGGCTATGAGTGATCCTGTGAACAAGTTCAGGCCTGTGGTCATACACTGACCACGGATAAAGAGGGCTAGAGGACGATCAACACTCTGTGCATGGAAAAAGAAACCCCCAGCAACGTTGTTGTGCCTGATGCACTTGTATATCATATATATATATATAACATCATACATGGTGACCCATATGAGAACACTGAGTATGTTAAGATTTTGTGGCCAAGTTATGTGAAATGTCACAGGCGTGATGGCAGTAGGCTTTATGTTCACGTCTGTGTCGTGTCAGTCGGCGTCACGTGTTCATGGCATAAAATACGACTGTGGGTCGGATTGAAAAAATGCATCAAGTCCTGTTTGATCCAACATGCCAATATAGGCCTCGATGCCGATACTCCGTTTCGGATCGATGCATCCCTCATAAATATGTATATAATTAGTAGCTTGATGGGTCTCTTAAGGATTCAAGGCATCGTATGTGTAGATCTGTCCAAAATATAAGAAGAAATCGTTTTCTTTACCTTTTAAATTGTCAGAAAGAAAAGTAAGGGTTAAGGCTAGTACTGGGTTAGTTACAGACAGGGGAAGGGGAGGTGGTGGTAAGTGTGTGACTAAGCTAAAAATCAGATCTGTCTTGTTCAAGATGTCTGTAGGGGAAGCTGCATATAACAAAACAAAATCTTTTGTAACATGCAGAAGCACACAAACCTGCTTTTTCTTTTCTCCCCTTTTTTTTTGTGTGTGTACCTTGTTCCTGTTCTGTCATTTGCTGAGCTCAGCACATAGCTTGAGGAAAGATAGTGATGTGTAGCATAGTGGACTTGTCATCGTGATGTTTAAATTTCTCACAACAGTGCTTTTGTTCAGTAATATTGTTAAATTAAAAAGGCTATTAATGCTTAACACAAAGTGAATTTAAAAGCCAAGTGTCATCTTAATAAAAAAATAAAAAAGCACCTGTACTGCAGCCAGGTGTAGTAAAATTGCTTACAAAAGACTGGTAAAGTTTTCTTTATAAAATATTATACATATTTTTATTTTAGGCATATTAAAATATAAAATAAAATACAAATGCACTATTGGGCTACTTGGTAAAATAAATTTTTATAGCAAAGTAACTATAAATGCATGTTAAAAGCAGTACTGATGTGTTTTAATTGATTTTAAAATGACCAGTATTGACAGTGTGGTAAGAATTGTACTGCTACTATTAATTGTAACTATTTGTAGATTATGGTAATTATTTTGAGAGATTATTTGTTACTGGTTTTTGGTAATCAGTTATATTTTGAAATCCAATAGAAGATTTTCACCAAAAATAGGGATAACTGTGATCAACCAACGATTTCTGCAGTGTGTCGTGTAAATAACCAAAAGTTTTTTACTATGAGACAGAAATACCTGCTTCAAGAATGTCGTATCTAAATCAACATCATAATGAGAAATGGCAAATTTTTGTGTTCACTCAGTATCTGTTTGGTGCCAACTACAAAGTCTACAAAGCACTGTGCTCTCTTTACTTTAACTCGGGTGCTGTGCATGTTCTTGGCCACAAAGCTCTCATCAGAACGTAATGCTCAGCGCACAGTGTGAGATTGTTACAGGAACGCAGCTGTTTTATTTTTCATACATGGGAACCTGCTTGAAAAGACGCGTCTCCTGATGATGGAAAAAAAGCAGTGGTGTAAACATTAACGTTAATTTTGAGCTGGGCAAACATGGTGGTAGCTGTTTGGTGCTTAAATGATGTTAAATGATACTGACAATAAGTTTAGTGTTGCATACTTGGGCCAAAAAGCTTGTGTTCTTATTCACATGTTTAACTCCGTGCATCACTGTAGCGTAAATCATGTAGCGCTCGTCCACGGCAATAAAAATCAGCCGACGTTAAGGTTTAACAGACTTCTCGGCATCGGTGGAAATCGCACCGATAAAGCTCTAATATTGTCTTTTTAAATGTTATGTTAATGAGTGTGATGCCGCTGTCATCATCAAACGTACTGTACAGACTTAGTGATTTGTTTTTGTGTGCGAACATTCATTCATTCATTTGGAAGGTGCAGTTGTGCTTTCTTGGATGGCTGCGGCATCGTCAGGATTCAAACTCGCAAACCTTTGCAAACCCTTTTGCTCTTGTTTGAGTTCAGCGTTTGTGAGTTCATGTTAATTGTTTGTTTTAAAGTACTTGTATTAGTATGTGGCTTGATTTCATATTTATATTGCTGTTCGTGCTGTTTTGGTTTTGAGAAATGGGCAGTCATATGAGTAAACCCCTGTTTAACTAAAACCGTTGGTGTCCGTTCACTTTTTGACGATATAAAAGTATAGCGGCTGATCTGGTGGTTGGAATTTTTAGCTTCTTCAAATCGGTGCGACATTTTTCATATTGGTTCGGCCCTAGTATTAGGTCAGCGTCATCACCCCACCCTTATTTGTCAACAATAAGGAGGATATTGACCAGATTAATCTTTTGTTTTTATATCTGTTTTCTAACCACAGCAAAATCCTTCAAAATCCAAAAGTCATCTTTCAGAGCTCTTCTCAGACATGGCGGACCTGCAGGCCGAGGAGTCGATGCAGCCTGAGGTAATGGACGAGGTAGAGTCGCTCTTCAGTAACCTGGACATCTTTCTGTTCTCCCTCATCGTGGGCCTGATCATATACTGGTTCATGTTCCGCAAGAAGCCTGAAGCCATCCCAGACTTTCGCCCACTCGAACCCTCGTGAGTACCGACTGTATGTTGGGTCTAAAACGTCACTTCCGAGAGCTTTTTTTGTGGAGCTATAGGTGGACTTCTGAAAACTTGTGTGAGTGTGTAATGTGAGCTATTCGTAATTGCTCAAAGTTTCTAACTAGGCTGTTAGTGTTGTAATTCAGACTCAGTGTTGTAATTCAGACTCAGTGTTGTAATTCAGACTCATTTTGATATAACGTACAATTCTAAATGGAATGCTGCCTTTGCAGGGGGGAAAAAACAAAAAAGGTATCAGTAGTACTACGCTAGCAAAGCCAGACTACAGGAGAGGCGGATTGTCCGTGCCTTGTATCCACCTTGGTTACACGCTGGCATAGAAAGGCTTGATTTGAACATCTGGACACAATAAAAACAGGAACCCACTGTGCTAATAGGGCTAAAACTGTTCCTTAAGCTTTTGCCATTGTGTACTGTATTAACCAGAGTATAAGAAATTCTGTGTGCTTCGATTTAAAAAAATCAGTATATACAATAATGTGGCAGGCATTTAAAAAAATAAAATTGACTAAAAATTGAACAAATAAACAATCATACCACCACAGTGTGTAACCAAGTATGCAGTTAATACACACGAATATGAATTAAGCTTGTGATATAATGCACCAGAGTCAGTAAAAAAAAAACAATATTTATTGTTAGCCAATTAGTTAACTTTAGCTAAGATCATGATTGTTTATTTACTTAAGGACGCCAAAAATCATGATCATGAATAAAATGCGATCAATTGTGCAGCCATTGCTAATGCGAAAATTATAACGTGAACATCGCTTCAAGTCCCACCTAGAGGACCAAAATATTTAATCAATAAATAGATTTAATAAATTATATTTATTCATATTTTTTTCAGATTATAATTTATTAAATGTATTTATTGATTAAATATTTTGGTCCTTTAGGTGGGACTTGAAGCGATGTACACGTTATAATTTTCGTATTATTATATATATATATATATATATATATATATAACTGCACATTCTGAACATTTGCTTGTACATTTGTTCTTTTTTAAATTATTTTTTTATGTTTTTTTTTTTTTTTTCCCTCAAATTCGAATGCACCTTGCTCCTTCTGTGTCCCTATTTTTACTTTCTGCTTTCAGTCTGTTGAGATAATCAGATAAGATGAAATGTTCAGATCAACTCTTAAAGGGTACTGAAACCTAGGTTACTAATGAACAAACCTTTAACAAATTATCGAAACATTTTTGGGCCTGGGCTTTAAAATGCAATATTTAGTTTGGAATATTTTGCTCAGATGTATATTTCAATTCAATTCAATTTTATTTGTATAGCGCTTTTAACAATAGACATTGTCACAGAGCAGCTGTACAGAAATCCGGATGTAGCTCTAGATCCCGAATGAGCAAGCCAGAGGCGACAGTGGCGAGGAAAAACTCCCTGAGACAACATGAGGAAGAAACCTTGAGAGGAACCAGACTCAAGGGGGAACCCATCCTCTATTTGTATAAAATTGAAATGAATTAGAATAGAAATATCAAAGGAAAATGTTGGGAATGAGGGATTTTAGTACCTTTAAAGTAGCCTGCAGTTGATTTTAGGGAATCATTTTTAACCAGCCTATTGATTTTCTTCTGTCCCAAGGCCAAAGGTCACGACCACTGATTGAGCTACTTTATGCCATAGTTGAGCCAGATCAAGTACACAGCCCTTATCTTTGCCATAAAATGTTAAAAATAAATAAATAATTATTCTCAAAGTTTAATGCCCATTCTGCGTTCTTGACGTGTGTGCGCTTTAGAAAAAGTCCACATGCCATTTGCTTTGAGTTAATTTTCTGCTTGTAATGTTGCGTTCTTACAAACTGCAAGTCTGTACGGCCCTTTTTCAATGCATTTTTTCCTTCCTTGGCGGAACCTCATCACTTTAGCTGGTATCATATTGCGTCATTCTCAAAGGTGATGTATTCGGTTACGAAGGAAATGGCTTGAAATTTCTGTTAATTGCAGTTTTGGTTGTGCGATATAAAAGCCAGAGAGAAATCCGATTGTCATACCAAACTACAGTTCATTTCTTTTTATATATTTTTTGCGTGTAGGAGCTAAGGCTAAGCTTACTCTACACGTTTTAGGCCTCTCTTTTTACCTTAAAAATCATAGACTTGTCACTTGCGTATCATAACTCGATGATGCAGCTTTTTGTCAGTGTTTTCTGAAGTATACACTCATTTTTAAATCCTCCCCAGGGCCTTATGTTTTGTTTGGGTTTTTTTTCGTTTTTTTACCAACATGCTGGGATATGCGAAGAATCAAATTTCACTGTACTTGTATATGTGACAATAAAGAAGCATTCTTTCTTCTTTCTTTCATTCTTTTTTTCCCTGTTTTTTTTCCCTTTCCTCCTTCTCTCTTTCAAGTGCTTAATGCTAGACCATTACGTTAATGTGAAAATGCACGCAGACATGAGCAGCACCAGGGATCAAACTTGGCTCTAGGATGATGAGGGTTTTTTTTTTTTTTTTTTTTTCTCTCGCCCCCCCAGCTTGCTCCCTCTATAGTGGGGAGGATCTTTGTTTAACTTTAGTAAGGGGTTTGCAGAAAATGGGGGAAAAAACCCTGTATTCCCTTGGGTCTCCATGGAATGGAAGGAAAACTTCAAACTGAATCATTCAGTCTCTGCTCCCTCCATACGGTTTCTATTCTTGTTACCGAATTGTACTTGTGAAAAAGAGTGCAGTATTGGGTCTGGCCCAGGCCCCCACTTTTTTTTTTTTTTTGGTGTCTCAGAACCTCGTTTGAGCGTTCCCTGGAGAGCGTGAGAGGAAAGGCCAGCCAGCGCTTTCGCCAAAGGTGGAAAGTTGAGCGGAGAGACAAGCGCTCCATTCTGTTGCCCCTCTTTCTGTGTTTTTTTTTTTTTTTCTTCCTTTCTCAGCACAGACCATCTCTAATTTGCTCTCGCTGCGTTTCTGAATGGCGCAGGGCCTGGCTTGTCGCGAGAGACTCCTTTTATGACTGATGGGGTTGCTATGGCAGTCCACATCGTCCAATGGGAGGCGAGCTAATGTGAGTGAAGGCTGGACCTGGAAGCCTGGGGCATTTAGTCATTCTTCCTCTCGCAAATGCAGGAACATTGTCTTACAACTGTTGCCAGGGTTACAGAAATGTAGGCATTGTGCTTTTTCTTTTTTTTTTTTTTTTTTTTTTTTGTGGCTTTGTATGCCTCTTTCTGTGCAAAAAAAGGGGACAGGAACTGGTTTGATTTTGAGTTTCAGTGTTTATTAGAGTGCTGCTTGTGTTATTTGAGATTTCATTAAGCAGTCTGGGTTTCTTTCCCGGCATAACAGCCATTGTGGATGCCAGATGTTGCTCACACGTGCGGATGTGTGCGAGTCTGGAAACCACAGAGCCTGCTGCTTCCTTCAGCGTCTTCAGTGACGCAGGAAGTGTGTACTGAACACTCGCTTGTTTCCTCCAAGGCTGTTAAGATTGTGGAGCTTTTTCCTGTCAAAAGCCTCAGCTAGTCGTCACTTCTGGATTTTTTTTTTTTTTTAATGACCTCATCTGCGTTCTGGAATACTGGGATAAATCCTTTGAGAGCTTACTCTCATCTGACTTTTTCGGATGTTCTCTACTGGAAAAATCCATGCTCCGATTGCAACTGAACCGTCCTGCCGGAGTTCTCCATCTCCTTTCTTCAGGATTCAGCCTTGACTGTGGTCTTCTAATTCTTCTGCATACTTTTAGTTGACTTTTTTTTCCTTTTTTTTTTTTTTTTTTTTTTTTTTCTCTCTCTCTCGACATGAGGAAGAAACCGGCATACACATCAGATGTCACCTCCTTGTCTTAGGAATCTGTAGTTCCTTGCGGAGAAGTGGTTATTGGTGGAATTTCTCTCGTTGTGGGTTTGTCGTGGCACACTGAGAACTATGGGTTGTGTGTTTTCCTTACCTGAGGAACGATTGGCCGCTGCTAACAGGTGGGTATAAAAATTTATTTTAAAAAACCTGGAATGCCCTGTGACAGTAGATTGAGGCTGAAAGTGTTAGTTAAAAAACCCACATGTCAGCGAGCATGTATATTTACACGATTATATAAACCTTGCTGTGAAAACACGTAGGCAGACCGTGAAGTCTTGAGCATGTGGTTGGAAGTTGCTGTTTCTCTGGGCATTTTTAACATCACAGTAGTTTGCGCTAACTGCACAATCCTCTTCAGTGTTCACAATGGCTATAGTCCAAAGTTAATAGGAAACTAGGCCTGGCCTGGTATGCATACCCACTACGCTGCTCTCTGTCTTCATCCTGTTTTGCCAACTTAAATAAACACACAGAAGAGGATGGATTGAATGCAAAAGCGCTGCTTTGTTTCGCCTTGCTTTTATTCTCAGCTCCAAGTTTAATGGTCATCCAGGTGTTTTCAGTTTTGTGTTTCTGACAGTTCTGCTTAGTGGCACACACATCATCATAAAAGACACACTCCTTTTATTCTTGTGCAATGCAATGCAATTTTAAGCTGATGAATTAGATTAGCGGTTGAATGCATGGTATATAATTACTCCTCTCTGGGAAGAAAATATTTTGTTTTCTTTGTTTATACAAATCATTGTCCAATGACCTAAAAAATACCAACTGTCTTTAGAGTTATATGAAGTTTTACTTCCAAAGAATTTCACAGCAGCTTGAACAAATTAAAGAACTTAATTCAAATCCATGTGTAACAGTTGGCTGTGCGCCTAGACCATTTGGTGCTTGTTAGGCATAAAAATCCCACATGATGTTCCTTTTTATATATATATATATATATATATATAAAAATTTCCACCCCTCTCCTTTCTCAGCACTTTCTTTGAGTTTTCGAGACGTGTTAGTTCTGCGTAGTTGACTGTAGGTCATTGGTTCCCAACCTGGGGGGCGCGCCTCAAGGATCTCAGGGGGGCGCGAGGCCTTAAAAATGTTGATGCCTAGGAAATATTTATTGTTTTAATATTTGAGGCTGTGTGTGTTTTTTATTTGTATTTTTTTTATTTATTAAAAATGAAACATCGTGCCTTAATAAGAGCGGATAATAAAAAAAAAAAACACAAACGTAACATTGCGTTGCCTAGTGACAGAGTAACTACACCGTAAGTTACAACAACGCATTTGTCGAAACGGCGCTCAGCGTGCCCGTTGCCATAAAAACAAGGCAAGCAACGAACTTGATGTTCATAATGATTTTTGACTGGCCGTCACGCACATTACACCAGACATTCCATCCCTGATTAATGACACTCAAGCCCGAGGTAGTTATTGGAGAGGCACAGGACACTTAGGGGTGGGGTTTATTTGACTGAAAGACTGCCATTGCATTCATGGTTCAGTCTTATTAATAATTGATTTCATACCATTCAGTGTTTTATGACCATTAATAACAAGTGTTAAAATAAAAGCTATATAATAACTTGATGATTAATTGATGATTAATCACAAGTTCAGTGGTTGGTCTCGCTGGCCTGGGGATTGTGTGTTCCCTTGATGCACTGCTTTAACGTTATGACGTTCTCCCTTTTTCCTTTTATGACGTTCCCTTTTCTAGCAACTGTTCTGTTGTATTCGAATATCTGTGTACACTGTTGATGACTTGTTAAAAATAATTCTGATGGTAACTCAGATACTTGTGTTTGATATGCTATCTTAGGTTGTAGATTATATTTTAGACCAAAAACTGAGCAACCGGCCCTGGGGCTCGTGCAACTCCCTACAACCCAAAGAAAACACTCCCCAGGGGTGAAATATTTAAAAATTCAAGCAAATAGATTGAAATGGCTCTTCCTGTACAAAATACTCTGCACAAAAATGTTGAAACTAGGTCAATTATAAGGCAACTGTGTTTGGAAAAGTAACTCTCAGTTTTAACTACAGGATATTGATGTAGGGAAACGAGTTATAGTTGGAACAACTACAGTCTGGCTACAGATATGAAAATAAGTGGGCAGTGGTGGCTCAGAAGGTCGTGGGTACAAGGCTCGGGACCGCCAAGCCGTTGTGCCATTCAGTAGTGGATAGAAAGGTCGAAAAGGCATCTAATGAAGAATGGATGACTGAACTATTTCACAATTATTATTATTTTTAATTCACTACACTGCAGTAATTTCTTACATTGTTCCACATGTATTTCCTTATGGTCATTAACCAAAGGCACCTATCAGCTTTATCGCCCCTTCAGACATCAATGTGGCAGAGTTAACCTTGCCATTTCAAGTTTTTGTTTGGCCTTTTCTGATCTGTCAGAATCATTTTTCAAGGGAGAGGACTCTTATCTCCTTAACATGACAATTGGATTAAGGAGAACCATTGTCAGGTTTCAGAAAATGTGGGCCGCAGACCAAACGCATGTGTTACTTACTTAAACTTCTTTGTTATGCCTGGCATTTGACTGAACTGTAAAATAGTACAATAAAACCAGACTGCTGATGGTTATAGATACATCCATAATTTGCCCTTGTGCTTGACACCTCAGCCATTCAGCTAATTTGTTATTTGAAAAATTGGTTTGCTTGCTGGCAAGTTTCCCAACTTGGACTGATTTGTGTTTAACTGTTACCCCAAAGACAGATTCATAAAAGTTGACCATCTGTGCCATATGGTGTTTATATGGGTCGTGGTATCGGATCCATTGATAAAATGATTGTAATATGATTCTAGTGTTATGCACTGAGGTTTCAAATCTTTTGTAGAAAGCTGTAAAACATTGTATCCAGAATGGTGACTCCTAAACATTCATAGTAGTTTTATAGCATCAAGAGAAAAATTTATATCGGAAATGCCTCTTTTTCTTTGGAAAGCGGTAATCAAATCTTGAAGTGGAGACTTAAATAATAAACTGGAATTATCTATGTATAGTAATTTCTTCTTTATCATGACATTTTTATCATTAAATTTTTTAAATGACTCTTTTAAATAACTTTTCCCCAAAATACTTTAAATACCAAACAAAACCTCTTAAAATATATTTTATTGTGTGGTTTATATTAGATATATTAGATCTACTACATTGTAGAAGAGTTTAGTGAATAGAATAATGACTGTTCATAA